>JACEGR010001639.1:0-158712 GCA_014170235.1 Listronotus bonariensis | reverse complement strand
AATATCTATAATCTATCTAGATTAAAAACGTCGAAAATATTTACAGAAATATACAATTTTGGGTTTGTGTCTCGGCTAGAAGCAAAATCACTTTTGAAAACAAAGCATTAAATTTCAGACAAAATATTAGGCATCATAGCCTAAAAACCTAAATAAAACAAAGAGCTAACGTTCCGCATAATCTTATATAAAGCCACAAAACCTAAGTTCTTTAATATTTACACCTAATTTTTAACGGATCCCATGATGACAACCACCAAAAAACTGCACAAATTGTAGACTAAATCTTTTGTATTTTTTTAATGCATTTATTCAATGAATCTTAAAACTAAATTTAAAAATACGATTTAAACTGCGTCAACAGCAAGCAAAACTTGACTATGAATTGTCATGTTCACCCATACTAGTTCAAATTATGCCGATGAGGGCTTTTAGACAACGTTGAAAGCTTAATTTTAAAAGCAAATAATTGGTTGAACGCCTAAAATTATTGACGAATATTGCTGTTGTTGTTATTATAAGTACGTTAAAAGTAACTAGAAAAAAATAGGTTATTCTTTTAGGTAAGGATATTTTTTGCTCTTTAAATTTTTTTCCCGGTTCTCAATTTATAAATTTTTTGCACCCTTCCGGAATTCATCTTGCCAGCGCCCATGGATGGTGGTACTGGACTCGGAAGTGTATTTTATGACCATTTTTCGCTATTTGTAACAATTGTAGATCGTTTAAGAATGGTTATTGAAAGCGCCGATAGTTTATTGTCGTTTTATGGCGTACATGCTATTTTTGTGCTATCACGAAAGAGGAAACGCAGTATAGTATCTTGTATTTATTTTTGTAAGTGAAAATATCTATGTTTAAAAAGAAAAAAACATAATTTTGTATTTTATGACTCGTTCAGTCTTTTAATATAGTACTGTAAATCACTGCTTTAAATTTGTCGTTTATTTTTATTATAACTAATTTGGTAATTAATTATTATCTTAATTTATATTAAGTGAGACTAAAACCAAGACTTTTATATTTTTTAAATATGGTTTTCGAATTTAGGTTTCTAAAAAAGAAAACGACAAAATATTATTGAAAATAAATAAGGTTAATTAATTTTCAACCTATCAAATGATGGGATCGAATTTCTGCTTTAATTAAATGAATATTATTTCTATGTAAAATGTTTTAACGCATAGGTAGGTTAAAGTAGATAACCAGGTACAAATTTTAAGCTCTTTCAGGTTTTACTTTTTGATTACTACCATAGCCAATTTAATCAGTGTTCTAAACATATAATGTTTTAAGTATCAAATTATAACACTAAAACACCAAAAATAAATATTCAGAATAAATAATGTTGAAACAACTGATATGGAAACGAACAGAGTCTATTTACAAAATAAAATTTATACGATATAAATTGGGTAAGAGAGTAGAGTTAAAGCTAAATATACACTAAAAAAATATATAGTCAATATAAAAATAACCATATTGGTGTTCTTATTATTACTCACTCTATTGTTGACATCATAAAGTTTTTTTTTATTTATCGGATCAGGATATATGTACAAGTTTTCTAAAAAATTATATTTTTTTTATGTATGTTAATAACAGTTGTGTCATTACTAATTATTAAAACACGTACACACACACGTGCCGCACAAAATAAGGACAAGTTCACTGATGTATTATAAAACTGGTTTTAATATCAAACTAAAAAAATATACAGGGTGTCTCTAAAAGGTATGTACACAATGCTAGTACAATTTCTTTGGACCAAAATACTACGGTATAACGCAATTTACCTCAGCCGAAAATTTGATCGTTGGCGAAATACAGGGTGTCAAAGTTTCCGTTTCGAGGGTCACACCGCAGTACCTCATAAGTGACAATTGAATAATTATTTTTTTATTCCCTATAATTTTTAAATAATAAACTATAATTATTTGCAAAATATAATTTAGAAAACGTTGGTCTTTTAATAATATAATATTATTTAAAAAATAACGCATCCTTTTACCAAATTAACAGTATGAAGTAGTTTTTACCTGTCCTCTAAAATTTACATTATCAATTTTATTTTACTAATATTTAAATATGTTTTTTATTGTAAATTTCTTCAAGAAGTTTAATATTAGGGGGTCATTTAGGCTGGGAAATCAAAATCTGCTCCATGTTCATGTTGTAAAATATAAAGAAAGCTACCGGCAATCCTTTACTTATATTTATAATACCATAACTTTTTGTCTCTATGATAGTTCCAGTGAAGAAGTGCTGTTCTCTTATACTTTCTAAACAAAAAGGTATACTAGTAGTAGGTAAATATCGCTACGAGCAACCGTTTTGAAGATATTCCAGATTAAAAGTTTTATTTCCCACAAAAAAACCTTTTGTATTTTTCAACCTCCATTTAGGACACCCAGGTTTTTCTGAAAAGTCTGTACTGTGCTTCCACACATTCCCTGCGCTAAAATAAAATGATGATGTATTTTGGCCCAAAGAAAAATTAGCAGCATTTTGTACAGACCTTTTAGAGACTATTGGGTGGCTTAGATAAAGTGTACAGACGTAACAGAATGCAAAGGAACATTTTTGCATAAAATGTTACGTTTAATCAAAAATATCTCAAAAATGGTTGCTCGTTGCGGTATTTTTTTGTGCCAAAAGTTTCAGAGGATCGTAATTTTTTATTGAGGCTATAACATAGCGAGGCAAATAAAGTTATGACATTTAAAATATAAGCACAGGAATGTAGGTGACTCCCTTTTCATTTTAAAATAAAAAGTTAGCATTTTGATTCATTAAACTTTTTGACTAAGGTAAAGATCCTTTTATTTTGGCCTAAGGAGTTTGTGGTAGCATTTTGTACAGACCGTTTAGAGACACCTTGTATATTTTTCGAATAAAATACAACTTAATAAAATGACGTATTTTTAGACATTATTACATTTTTAAAAACCAAAATGTAACAAAAAAATACAGAACAGACCAAAAGAAAATTATCTATACAGTTATATCTTGATCCGAAAAATACAAAAGTAATAAGATGTTTCATAATTTTTTAAAGTATGGGTATCACAAATACATTTGTAGAAATATACATTTATTTTTAAAAGCTAACTTTTAATGTCTACCAAACATTTTAAAATAAACAATTTTATCTGATCATGAATATTTGAAAATATAATAATACACACAATTGGTCCTTTTAAAAGGATTTAATTTGGCAATTATAAAAGATAAAAATTAGGAAAAGATTATTATCAGACATTATACAAAACATAAATTCTGCTATATAAATATACAGAGCGTGTAGCAACCCCAAAAGCAGGTTTAGTAATAAAAAGTTTTAGATAATATTGACAAAGATACTGAATTTATTACCAGCTGAGATAAATGACAAAATGCAAAGTTTAGTCTGTTTTTTATTGTCCCATTTTTTAGAGGAAATGGATTATAAATACACAAAATGCATTTTATACATGAAATAAAAATATATTTCCTCAAACCGCTATTGTTATTTACTTGCCTTAACGTAGGAATCCACAATGAAAGTTTTTAAAGAAATTTGTGTGTCATGGATCAATGATCTCAAGTTTCCCTGTAAAAACAGTATTTATTCTTACAGGGTAATTTAAACTGTTTGACTCACGACACAAAAATTTCTTGAAAAACTTTTATTGTGGTTTCCGACCTTTACATACTCTGTACACTTAAAAATATATTACATGGTGGTCAAAAAATACATAAACAAATATTGAAATTTAAAATATATTATTACCAAAAAATATTGTGCGGAAATTGTTTAAATTCTAACAAAATAACATAAAAGACTAGTTTTTTTTTTTTTTAATATATAATTTAACGTATATATTTCAAAATAAACATAGCAGAGCACTATCGCGTACACACAATCTCTTCTTGATCTTGTTATTGAGTTTTAACTGTATCAAATCCTGAAACTTAATGTTTTACACATTGAAAGTGTTCTGCTAAGGTATTTCCTTCGTAATATATACATAGATAATAGTAATTCTGCATTTTCTAATTTCCTAGAGGTCTACACAGCTTCAGTTTTATTTCATAAAATGCGCCTTTCAAGGCCATATTTAATTTCAAAACCTAAAATCTAGTTGCCATGACAATTAAAGCTTCTTGTTTTCATTTTTATTTGGCTTCAAACATAAATAATGTTTTAAAACATATGAATAAGGAAAAATTAACTAAAAACTGAAAACAATTAGAAAAAAGTTAAATTTGAAATTTCAGGTATTTTTATTTTTTAAAAATTGTTTATTGTGTCATAAGATAATAAAAAACAATGATTAACTTACTCTTTTAACAATAAAAGAATTGTGATAAAATATTTAATAACTATTTCTTCGAAAGTTATTTAGCATTTCAATTTTTTTGACCACTCTGTAAAATTAAAAAATATCTTGCCTGAATGAAAAACTTTTATAATTACATTTTTTAAATGTAACTTTGACTTGTTGTCCATTTACTTAAGAATAATTATTATGATTCATGGTGTATTATTATTTTACAATAAAATAAATATTGCACGGAAGATGTTTTAAACGAAATTTATAGATATGTTTTTGCCCCTTAAATTTAATTGCAATCTCAATTTATAAAATTTAACTAAGATTATAGAAGAAAAAGATAATATGTGAACAAATGATACCAAAGACGTTTACCAAAGTTAGGGCACACTCAGGGAATTTCTATTTAACATAAACATAGATTACTAAAAAACCATAGATTTTTGTTAATAAACTATATTTTTCAAAAACACAAATTATTTTACGAACATAATCCAGGCGCAAAACTAGGATTTTGATTATTTTTTTAATAAAAAAATAAAAAAAAGGAGACATGGGACCTACACCAAATACATAACAAATTTTACAGGCCTAAAACGAAACACTTAGGAAAACAAAAGATTTATTTCACTTTCAAAAATAAGTTGATTGTTCAGTTAGGCTTTCCATGCTCCCGAAAAATAAAAAGCAAATCCTCTATTTGTAGTTTTTTATGAATTTGATTAAAGTGTATCAACAAATCCCTGATCAACTTTTGTATGCAAATTCCATATTAACATTTTCTTTCCCAAAGCGTTCCTTTTTACAGCAATTGTAATTAATATACAGTGTTTATCTAAAGTCAGGATCCCCCTCTAACATTTGAATTATTTAATATTTTTTCATGAAAATTTAAGGACTTTAGTAAGACAACATAAACGAAATTTTAGGCAAAAATTACATATAAATGTCAAGCGCCATTAAAAAAAAAGAGAAACTAAATAGAAAGAGGGTTCTTATGGCACATTATTTTTAGAATATAAAGTCAATACCTTTACCTATACCTAAATGGCGGTACTTTCAAAATTACCCGAATACTTGATTTGGATGGCCCACATTTCCGAAAATAATAAAGTTATATATACCATGTGATATTTTTTAAAGTTCTTTTAAAGATCTTTTTATTGGTGATATTGGTGATAATATATAATATAGAACAAAAAAAATATATTTTTTAATAACCTCCCATTTTCCTCCTTAGTTTGACATGTATATCTATTTGTCATTTCTTGTCCACAATTTAGTTTATGTTGTCCTGCTAAAGTCCTCAAATTTTCATAAAAAATACCAAACAAATCAAAAGTTAGGACGGGGGTCCTCACTTTACACTCGCACTGTATATTAAGTGGGGGCGTATGGGTCCCATGTCTCAGTTCTTACTAAAATTCCCAGTTGCGCGCCTGCTTGCAAATAACCCCATAAAAACGCAAAGTGTCAACAAAGGATGTAATTTAAAATAATTTAAGATGATAAATAAAAAATAGTCAAAAATTCTTTAAAAATTCACATACCAATTTATGTTAAGTATGCTAGCTAATAATATTTAAAATTTTATTATTTAAAAAGCCAGATCTGAACTTAATTCAAAATAGAAGAAGGAAACGACCAAAGTAAATGTTAGTTAAGTGTTAATAGAGACATTATGCACCTCTTAAAATAACAGACGTTTTTTGGCCTCCTTATGGTTATCGTTATTAAACATAACGATTACGGCAGCAGTTTAAGACAGAGATTTTGCAGCCTCTTTTAAGAAATTTATCTTGCGTCTGCGCTTTAAACACATAACCTTATTTTTGCCTGTGGTTCACCGATTTTAAAGTTAACGAAAAATCTGTATTTACTTTTATTATTCATAAGATATAAATTGATATTTAAATATATGCAAACACTTCTGTTGATTTCGTTTTTTAAAGTAGATGCAAACAATACAGTATAAGCAAAACACAAAAAGTAAGGTTAAGTTTGGTAGTAGAATAAAAAGCAAGTGTGCCAGATTGTAACATCTAAATTAATTACTGAATTTACTAGAATATCCGTAAAAGTGCAAGTCCGTTAGAATTTCTTAACACTATTTGATTTTTATTACTGCTATAGATTTTTCGCTAATTAGAGCCTTTGTATAAATGATATTTTAATTAATACGGCAATAAAATTTTTAACCTTTTTAATAATTGATATTAAAATTTCTACAATCCGGCAACCACGCAGTTTAACAATAACGATAACGATAAGCTCTTCGGTATTCATCCGTAATTAAAGGAGTCCGGTATGGTTAATAACGATAACGGATCTTGTTTGCGTTACTGCGCAGTCTCAGAATAACGTTAAACACAACGGAATTGCAAAATAAGGGGTGCAAAATGTCTCTAATAATGCAGAAGAAAACGCTATAAATCAAATAAAACATAAATATTGTAATTATTGCAAAATAATAATCTTATAAAATGTAAAATAGTTTATTTTTATCTTTAGTACTGAAATCGCGAAAAATCTAAATAATTAAAAATTTATGTTTATGTATACGTTTATCTGGGGCACTTATTCAGAAATATTAATAAGTGTGTCTACATAAATTTAATAAAAACTTCTCCAAATATAACTTAACCCAAATATAGTAATTTTGTACCTTAAATTAAGATATTCTTTTTCATCTATACTTCCTAGAAAAAAATCTGTGATGTTTCGTTGACTTTTGAATCTTCATTTTTACATCAATTAGCCTATTATATTATACAACACTTCTTTTTGTCTCTTTTCATATAACTTGGTTTGATTGGAGGTCTTTCTGACAACTGGAACTTTCGCACTACCCTTACAAGTTCATAAAAAGCATTGTCAACATTCATGCGCATTTTTGCACTGCATTCAATATATGGAATTTTAAGGTTACGTGCTAACTGTTGAGCTTCTTCTTGCCATACCACTCTTTGATGCTCAAGATCAACCTAAGAAACAAAGCTTTAGTTCTGATATATTAAGTTTTGCAAAAATAAGTTTTGTTGTTTTAGAAGGCAATAGTCATGGTCGTCTTGCCTAATGATTTTTAGGTAACATTATGAAATGCAATGTCGGATTGGGTTTTAGGCGATATTCTGCTAGTTTATGTGTTTATTCTTGCAAATAGTCATAAGATTTAAATAAATTAGGAAAAAAATAATAAGAATTATAGGTATTCTGAAACAAACATTTATTTTTAAGATATTTTTCTATAAACTTTTATGTACTTAACATTGACGTATATAGGTATCTACTTTTTTTTTAATAAGGGGTCGTCCACAAATTACGTAAGGCGTTTTTTTAGTTTTTAGACTCCCCCTTTTCCCCCTAGTGACAATTCGTAAGATTTGCTTCAACCTCACGTGAGATTTATGAGAATGTAAAAACATACCATTTTTCTAACCGAAAATGATTTTGTCTTGGAAATAATTTTAAAGGGCAAAAAGAAGGTCCTCGACCCAAAAAGTAACACTGTTTTAATTTATTAACCTTTGGTACCTGCCAAAGCCACTATGAGTCAAACTTTATAGGCATCTCTTTATCATCATCATCTATTCATATGCTTCTACCTATATTGGAAGCATGCGCTGACAAACTTTCAGCTTTTACAAAATTTTGAAGATCTGCCGCTCACGGGCCCTTGGACTTGACTATTAAACTGGGATAATATTAATTTAAGAAAACTATACCTACTCAGAGATCAATTAGACATTATAAACAGACAAATTTTTACTAATTAATAAGAGTGATAATCCATGTTTTCTATGTATTTTTACCATAGATTATCTGTTCTGGCTGTCAATCAGGATCTTAAGTAGAATCTCCGCGAAATTGAAAATTAGCTACATTTGTCAGATACCATGAATTAAGCCTTCTTTACGGTACGTTATCCGAAAAGTGTAGAATTTTGATTTCAAGGACATTGTTATTTTCATGGAACCATTTCGAATTATCTCACTGTCCGTAAATCTCGCAAACAAGAAAAACAAAAATTGGCATTTCTAAGAAAATGGGGTTTTACCTGTCATTGACGAAAAAAGTTATATTGACGGACGAAGAATCAATCTAAAATATTCTAACTAATCAGAAAACTTTTGGATCGACGTACGCGACGGACGAAGGATGCGTAAAAAGAAGACTTTATCCAATGCTAGTTAGCTGGATTTGCGCTATCCCCGACGTAATACTGACGTTTAATTCAAGTAATATACTTTAAAGTTGTTACAAATTATTACCGCGGATAAAACCGTTGAGATTTCGGTCGATCCCCTAAATTTAATGACTGTATAGAACACAGGCAATGACATAACATAATAGCCCTCGCGATCGCTGATTGACGCCAGAGCAGTGCGAGAGAGATGGAACCTATTACGGCAAAAACGTGCATTTATATTCGTTTACCGTTAGAAAGCAGTTGAATGTAAAAGTGATTTTTTGTGTTCTAAAGTTAATTGTAATCAAAATTTATGACAATAGTTGTTGTTCAATATGGTTCACTCATGTGCAGATATAAATTGCACTGCAAAGTGGAAAAAAGGCGACACTACGATATTCCACAGGTAGGCACCACAAAAGGCACATTGTTTAGATAATATTTTTATTGTTATGTTTAAGTAGATAAATTTTATTATTTATTACTTACTGATGTTAATAGGTTCAATAAAAAACCGCATATACATAAAAACTTTAGAAAACTACATTAGAAAAAGGATAAACGAATGTGTTTAATATTAAAAAATATATATATTTTAAATATGTATATAATGTACTAAAAATTCATTAATCTATTTATAAAAGGTCTAAAAAGTTTAACAAATAAGGACAATGTTCTAAAAATATACTTTAAAGCCTATATTCCCAGTTAAATTCCATTACTTGCCGGGCTTTTTTGCCGTAATAAGCTCCATCTCTCTCTTAGACCTCTCTCTCTCTATCGTTGGCCGTAAATAAATTCACAGCAGCAATACGTCGGGGCCGGTCCATTATGTCATGTCATTGGACACAGGACACCAGAACTAACTATGAACCCCCAATGTGACAGAACACCTTATTTCACGAATTAAGCAAAAGTTTAACTTTCCTGAATACATAAAATCGGCAATTACACAAATTCGGCGTAACATATACACATTCATTTTATGTAACAATTTTATTTAAAAAAAAACTTAGTTCCGCTTTTTATTAGTAATCGGCCGATACCGATAAAAATATAGGTGTATCAGTATCGTATCGGAATATCGGCAAATTTTGCCGATAATCGGTAGCGGAAAAATATTACCGATACATATTGGTGTATTTAAGATTAACTATTTTATTTATTTGTTCTAAGTAAAAACTATTTTTTTAATATATATATTTTTTAATGTAATAACTAAATTTGTTATTATATGAACATGTTTTTTTATAATTTTAATGGTAACATTAAAAAAGTAATAAAAGTAATTCCTGTATAAAAATAAGACAAAAAAGAACAATAGACTCGAACTACTTTCGGAAAAAATAAATGTTTACATATGTAGCTTGTTTAAATAAAAGTTGCAAGGAATGTAAGACATTAATAATCAAAGTTTAACCTTTTCACAGCCTTCTTAAACTTAGTGAGCCGTGAAATACGAAATGCAACGTTGCAAACAACACTGTACAGTAGGAATAATGAAATGAGTTCCTAATAGATTACATGCTAAATATAATTAATTTTTTAAGTGTTTTTAACAAAATATAGGTATGAATTTATGATTTACCTTAAAACCGCCTTAAGTAAATAACTTTCAGAATATCTATATAAATAATATTTTTGGTGAACTTACCAGTATATTTATGTGCATTAGTTGATATAGCCCTTAGGATATTGGGGTAAATAATTGTTTTTGGTGCACTGTACACACTATTGATATCAAATTAAACCATTATTTTTTTATTTTCTAAAAACACTCTTAGTTAATTAGTTTCCCGTAAAATATATTTGTCCATTTACCATATAGGTACTACTTTTACTTTTAATGAAAAACACTTATCCGGTCAATAGCGCACAACCAGGCTTTTCTAATTTCATCGTCTTTGGGGAAATTAAATGTTGTTTGATAACCCTCTATTTTAATATAACAGGGGTAATTCGTGTTGCAGACCGAAACGAAAAACGTTCGTGTCATAATATACGCCGTACGCACCAACTATACGCGCACATTTAAACGTAAAAACAACGATTGACATATTGGCACTGGTCCTATTTTTTAAATATAACAATGAATTACTTATTTTTTCTTTATATAATAAATATATGCTACGATTTAACTTTTAAAAACAGAAAAAACCTTTTAAGCAATCGTTTAAACTTGTTTCCGTTTACTTCTAAACTTTACTTGACATTCCTATTCTGCTGTGTTGCTAGATTTCCTCCTTCACGGCTCATAAGATTAAGAAGGCTGGGACTTTTTTAAATTACGGTGCAAAAAAACAAACTTTTGGCATGCTCAGGTATCAGTTTGTTTGTGGTCTGGGAACTACCGACATTTGTTCACGTTACGTCCGCGGTGATGTCAGTATTTGACTAAAAATGCTTTACACCATTCCCTCTCTTGACAATTTTTTCTTGTATTCATGAATTCAATTGAATAGCTAAAGCTACGATATTATATCGGTATCGGCAACTAAAATATTTGTATCGGCAACTAAAATATCTGTATTGGCAAAAAAAAATCATATCGGCCGATCCCTACTTTTTATAGTAGTAATCCAATAATGTGTCTCATGGCTCAATATTACAGTTATGCTACTGCTAAGTAAAAGTTAAAATAAAAATAATTAAAACACCTTAACTAACATAGAAAAAGTTAATACGAAAAGTTACCTTATTTCCAACCATTAGCATTGGAAATTCATCCCTATCTTTCACTCTTAATATCTGTCTGTGAAACTTATACACTTCATCAAAACTAGATCGTTCTGTTACAGAAAAAACTAATAGAAATCCTTCTCCTGATCTCATATACTGTTCACGCATAGCACTAAACTCTTCTTGACCAGCTGTATCTAAAACTAAAAACATCCATATGAATACATGATCTACTCTCTGGAAGACTAAAGTAAAAAGCACAAGCAGGCCCGACGAGACGGCGTTGAAAGCGGTACAAATTACCGGTGCCGGGTGATTGCGGGATGAAAAACGTAAAAATTATGTAAAGAATAGATCTTTTAATAGGCTTTTAGTAGTAATATAACTTGTAAACTGCAATGTTAGAAGGTAAGAACCTTTTTTTCATTTTCAATTTATTTGAGGCTTATTTTTAAAAGTCATGTAAAGAGTACTTTTGAGGTAGTAAGGACCTTTTGTTTTTCTTCTCAACAACTTTTCTTAAGTTGACTTTTTAAGGGGCCCGTAACTTTTACTTGTACCGGGGCTCGGCACGGTTGTCGGCGGTCCTGAGCACAAGCACGTCGTCACCTTAATTTTAAAACTACCTAACTCCATTTTTAATAAAACATGCATCAAAATCACATTTGTTTATAAAAACTGGAATTGGGTGGTTTCACAATTAATTAATTAATAAAAAAATTGATTTTGATGCCATCTTCAGCCGTATTTTGTAGGGTTAAAGATGGCAATGCATGTTTTATTAAAAATGGAGTTGGGTGGTTTTACAATTAAGGTAATGACGTGTAATTTAATTGGTTCAAAGCGCTAGCTACAGAAGATGGGTCATGGTTAGTTAAATCTTTTTTTTAATTCCTTAACAAAGTGAATAAAAAAAGATTTAACTAACCAGAAATAACCATGACCCCCTAATGTGACAGTTTTGCATGACCATCTAAACCGCCGATTATAGGAATCATGTATATTTAATCCCTTCTACCAATCTGCTATGTACTCTCCTACAATTATCTCCAACGAGCGCGCTGACCCAAGCCAAACGATATCCGGGCTGTTGGCTACACGCTTTAGCCTTTTGTTGGAGGGCGACACGAACAAAGCAATACTGTGTTTTGTTCGTTTTGCTGCTTTGTAATTTCCTATGGTCGGCAGTTTCGTTTTGACACCTGTATATTATTTAGCTTAGATTTAGCATGTTAAAAAAACCATAGGATAAAACAAAAAGACCGGTACTAACTTCATACAGAACATGAGGTTTTGCACCAAAAATAAATAAAGCATCTGCTATACATTTTTGTTAACACTACAAACTTTTTATTTATAAAAATAGAGTTTTTGAAAACCTATAATAAATTTCACAACTAATAACGTTATTTTTCTGTTGTGCTCATTAATGTTCTTATGACTGTAACACAATGAATTATGGGTATTGTTTACTTATCGGACACCACGTCATTTTTAATGATTTTTCGCATACAGGGGTTTTTGGGGCGTTTATATTACGAATCTAACAGAATTTTAAGTCGGTAACGTTTCGTTTTCGAGATATCCATCATCAAACTTGAAAAGCAAATTTATATTATTTTCACCATATTCCCCCTTCTTTTGCAAATAATTCTTGAATTGACTTGACTTGACTGAATTGACACTCAATATTTCATTTCCACCTCTTAAAAACCCATTTTTCCATTTATTTCACCCTTTTTTTCCATAAAATTGTAAAGATTCACTTTGAATCACAGTAGTCATGGCTACTGAGATTAATATGATTAAAGTAAAGCCTTGCAATTTTATGGAAAAAAAAGGAGTAAAATAAATAGAAAATGGGATTTTCAGAGGTGGAAATTAAATATTGAGTGCCAATTTAGCAGAAAGCTTAAAAATTGCATGGAAAAGAAGGGGGAATATGACTTTAGGTTGGTTTTCTATTCAAGATTGATAATGAATATCTTGAAATCAAACGTTGCCGACTAAAAATTCCTTTAATGTGCCAAAAATTATCAAAATCGGCGTGGTGTCCGATAAGTAAACAATTATCGAATTCTGCATAGATATAAACCTTGGTGGGTTCAATGGTGTATAAAATATCCACAAAATTTATAAAAACTGTACATATATATTTAAAATAAACATAATATTATGTTAAGACGAAGGGAGATAAACTTTTAATAAGGAGTGCTGATTTTTAATATTTGTCCAAAAATGTAGTTTATGTTCGTGATGTCACCTTTTTGTATCACAAAAAAATGATACTTAAAGAAAATAAAATGAAATCAATTAAAAAATCATAAAAAATATATAATTTTAACCTTAATAACGATTTGATCTTTATAAATTAAGAATAACACCTAAATAAAAAGAAACAAATCATTCCATTGCTGATTTCATTTAAATTTTGTATAGCTAATCATAAATACTCTTTTTTTAACATTTCAGTTTCTAAAACATCCATCATCAAACTTGAAAGTTAAACTCACCTTATTTTCACTATATTTTTCCTTGTGGTTTATATATATTTTTCTAAAGCTTAATTTTTATCTTGCTAATGACAACCAAAAAATAATTGAGGGTATTATTAAAATTTAAAAACATTATTACTAGTTTTAAAAAGCCAAGCTATTGACAAAAAATAGGCATAACAGATTTTAAAAAACTGTTCCATTCTGTCTATCCTAAATCTCTGTTCTTTTCTAAACTATTTATTCTGCATGTGCGATTCCAAAAAAAAAAAATGTCTGCAAAAAATAATGGTTTGGTTGAAAAAAATATGATTTTAATTTAAAGTTTTAAATACTAGCTTAAACATACATGTTGGCTGTGCTGTTTAAATAAATGTGACGTCACCAGTAAACAGGGGTGCGTTTCTAGTTTACAAAAGCTGTTAGTATGATTGGTGTTTTTGGATTATAGCCTGCCTTTTATTTCATAGATTTATTTTATGAAAAATAAATATTAACTTTCACTACATTAGAGACATTTTACACCCCTTATTTTGCCATTCCGTTGTGGTTAACGTTATTCTAGTCTGCGCAGTAACGCAAACATGATTCGTTATCGTTATTAACCATACCGGACTCCTTTAATTACGGATGAATACCGAAGAGCTTATCGTTATCGTTATTGTTAAACTGCGTGGTTGCCGGATTGTAGAAATTTTAATATCAATTATTTAAGAGGTTAAAATTTTAATGCGGTATTAATTAAAATATCATTGATACAAAGGCTCTAATTAGCGGAAAATCTATAGCAGTAATAAAAATCAAATAGTGTTAATAAATTAAAACGGACTTGCACTTTTACGTATATTCTAAATCAGTAATTAATTTAGATGTTACAATCTGGGTTGCGTTCATAAATCATTACAAAGTACACATTTCTTACATTTCTGTTACAGAGGTCGTTTCTAAATGTATTTATTTATTACATTGCTTTCTGTCTTACAGCGTTCAAAAATAGTCTGGGAATGTAACTCTGTATTACATTCTTTACCGTGTTCACAAGCGCGGTAAGAATTTACCGATTTTGCGCATTTCATATTTGTCTCTTAAAATAATAGGAAACAAACGAGATTTTTATAATTTTTAGATTTAAAAGTTTTTAAAAAGAAACAAAAAGTATTTTGCTAGGGTTACTATAGTTGTCAGAAACAACTTTGTTCATTTTTAGGCTCTTTTTATTTAGGTACTAATTTATCTCCAAACCACAAAATACCTACAAACTTTTTCAAATTCAAAATAAGGATATCTTTATACAAACACAAACATACAGGTTTTTTTTTAATTTATTGCATCAATAAGTATTGATTTGTTTAGAAATTGATTTATAGTATATTAAAATTGTAATTTATATTGGATTATAAATAAATAAATAACATCTTTAATTATTTTCCGTTACATACCAGAGTGGCTTTCCAGTGACGCAAATAGAGCGCTCCCGAGTAGCTCAGGAGCATTTCGTTCTACTTTATGGCGTTCCAGTGACGGAAAGTGTAATGCACCTGAGCCATGGCACAATGAATACAAAAGGTAGGATCTTGCGCAGACATTTATCACGTGATCTGACGTAGTAATGTGACAAAGTTGAAACTTTCTGCCATACGTTTGTATTCGTATTCCTGTTTTTAACAGTTTGTTTGGCGATTTACTTTGTTTTTCGGCATTTTTATGATTGTAAAACCAGTTAAAGTATAATATAATTTGTTTTTAAGTGCTTTGAAGAATCATTTGTTAGTAAAACTTTTAAAGTTTACTAGTTTACGTTTATGTGTGTGTCCAGACATTGTTTATTTAATAATTTTTGTTGCCTTTTGTGCTTAAGTGACTCATTTATAAACAATTATTACATTTAGTTTTAGTTATAATTAGACATTTTTTAAAATGCGGTGTGCTGTGTTTGGTTGCAATTCTAACAATCAAAATAAAAACTTTGATAAATCTATAAGGTTTCACAGTTTCCCCAAGGATAGTGTGACACAAAAACTGTGGGTCCTAGCTTGTTGCAGAAAGGATGATTTAATCAACTGTGCTACTGCGAGAAGTTGGGTAATTGTCTAGAAACTGTCCGCAACTCCGATTTCGACGAAATTTGGTATACGGGGGTTTTTGGGGCGTTGATCACGAATCTGAAAGAATTTTTAGTCGGAAACGTTTCGTTGTCGAGATATCCATCATCAAAGTAGTAATTTACACTAACCTTATTTTCACTATATTCCGCCTTCTTTTTGCACAAAATTTTTATAAAACACTAAATTGCCACACAATATTTTATAAACACCTTTTAAAAAACCTGTTTTTATTTATTTTACACGTTTTTTCATTAAATTGAAAATAATTTACCCATAAATGCTGCAACCATAAATACAATATGTAGATGTATTTATGGTTGCATACTAGTTTGTTTAAAGTAAAGCTTTTGAATTAATATAATTAATAATAAAAAATGTTTTTAAAGGGTTTTTGATGTTAAATGAAATATTGTGAGCCATTTTAGTATTATAATATGAATTTTGTGCAAAAGAAGGGAAAATATTGTGAAAATAAGATTAGTACAAATATCAACTTTGATGATGGATATCTCGAAAACGAAACGTTTCCGACTAAAAATTCTTTCAGATTCGTGATCAGCGCTCCAAAAACCCCCGTATACCAAATTTCGTCGAAATAGGAGTTGCGGACAGCTTCTAGACAATTACCAGAATTTGTTCTAAGCATTTTGAAACTAAAGATTTTGAGAGAAATCTGCAGCAAGAACTTTTAGGTTATGAGTCAAAAAAGGGTCTAAAACTGAAATCTGAGGCAGTACCCACCCTTAATTTGCCCAAGGCAAAAACACTAGCCAACAGTCAAGGAAAATGTTTGGATAGAGCCAAACAAAAGGAAGCAAATAAACTTACTTCTTCTCAAGCAAGGTATGGATTAGTTTTTAGTTATAAACATAAATTTGAATAATTTTATACAACTTTTATGAATAGTATAAAGCTTAATTGAAGACTTTGGGCAAAACGGGACAAGTCCAAATCTCATTTTTGTAACAACAAACAAATCTGAAATTGTCCGCTTTTTACTAAATAATATGTTGTCGGCTATGTGTAAAATTCTTATAGAGACGTTAATGTGCTTCGGATTGTACGATTTTTGCACCAATCTTTGTGAATTTCTTTAGACTTATAAAATCTTTACAATTATGTTAGTTATAAGTATCATAAAGCATTTTTAAATGGGAAAACTTACACCACATATTTACAGGGTGAAATTATTTATATTTACTACTTCTTTTTGAATTGAATATTTCAAGTTATAGTATTGACATGGCATTCACATCAAAGTCAATTAGGTGAGCTTTGTAATTACCAAATATATTTTTTTTATCTTTACATTTATGTTATATATATCACACAGCATCTTTATATAGAAAAACTATCACCACATATATACAGAGTAAAATTATTTATTTTTGTTACTTCTTTTTGTAGCTCCAGCATTATTCCCTCGGAGGCTATTGCTGTTGAATATCGAGAAAAACCGAATATCTCAAGTAATAGTATTGACATAGCATCCACATCAAAGTCAATTGGGTAAGCTTTGTTTTTATCATATAGAAAACATATATTTTTTAAATATTATATCAGATCACCTAAATAACATAACACATAGGTGATGTGAGGAAAAGTGACAGTGTAACTAGAATACCTACTAAACTAGAACTAACATGTAAACATGGGTGACTAATAGTGCTTGTTTTGTTATTGCATTACTGGCCGATATACCTTTATCTATTGCTTATACAGTATAGTGTGTTTGCACCATATGGAAAACTTTTTATTATTGATTTTATGAAAAAGTTATTTTTATAAAAAGTTCTGCTTGGTCTAAAACCAATGCAATCATCAGATATTATTTTTTGTCAGTGGTATACAAGGTATTTAAACAAATATAAATTTTGTTCAAGAGAAAAGTACCATTATTTTTGACAATATTGAAAATTATTATAAAGAAAAAACATTTATGTGATAACTATGAAAATTTAAATTTGTACATTAGTGCAAGTTTGCATATCTGGGAGTTATTTTTAATTTTTAACATATTTTCTTTATAAACATTTTTAAAACTAAAAAATAAAGGTACTTTTCCCTTTAGCAAAATATATATTTTTGAGGTACCTTGTATACCATTGAAAAAAAATGTATAACTGTTAATTCCATTGTAGGTTTCAGACTATACAGAACTTTTTATAAAAAATACCTTTTTTAAAAATTAATAATAAAAAAGTTTTCCATATATTATAGACTGGGCCAAATATATATATATATATATATATATATATATATATATATATATATATATATATATATATATATATATTTTTATTAATTCCACACTATTGTTTAAAGTTACAAAAAGAAAATTTTTTAAAAAAAGTCGGTTTTTTTGGCCCAGTCTAATATTGAGTATACTAATTAACACAATATTTTAGAATAAATACAGACCCAACCCAAGAGGCTTTGGAACTATCACTAATAAAAGAAGAAAATGTATCATTAAGGACTCAAGTAGCAGAACTTCAAAAAGTAAAAACAGCTGTTGAAAATATCTTTACTAAAAGACAAATTAAAAGACTACAAAATCTGAATGTCCGCACTGTATGGTCTGTGGAAGAGGTATCACAGGGTATAGCTGTCTATGCAGCAGGTTCTAGAGCATATCGCTTACTTTTAAAAAGGGATATCCTTTACCAGCTATTGCAACTTTAAAACGCTGGACAAAAAATATTAAAATAATGCCTGGAATATTAAAACCTGTAATAAATATTATCAAAAGAGCAGATTTGGCAATATGGGAAAAAGTGTGTGTGCTTTCCTTTGATGAAATGAAAATTAGAAAAGCATATACATATGATAAGATAAATGATGAACTTCTAAAACCTGCAGATTATGTACAGGTCGCTATGCTTAGGGGTTTGCTAGCCTCATGGAAACAGCCAATATTTTTTGATTACGACAGAAAAATGGATAAACCATTATTATTTCAAATAATTAAAAATATTGAAAATGCAGGATTTTATGTTTGTGCTATCGTTAGTGATTTAGGAGGAGGAAATAGGGGCTTGCATAACAGTTTAACAGTAACTCCAGAAAAACCATACTTTACTGGCCCAACAAGTCATCCCGTACATGTACTATGTGATGTACCACATTTACTAAAATTAGTAAGAAATAATTTTCTGGATTATGGATTTTTTTAATGGAAAAGAAATCAATAAAGAAATTCTATTCAAACTATTAGAGGTGACATCAGATTCGGATCTCAGAATTACCTATAAGCTAAATATGGAAATGCTAGAACTAAAAGGAGCGCAAAGACAAAAAGTCAAGTATGCTGCCAAACTTTTCTCAAATACCATTGCCCAAGCAATAAATAGAAGTGGAACAATGGGCTACTTCCAAAATGAGAATTGGATGGAGTGGGGTCAGTTTTTAAATTGGTAAATATAATTTTTACATAACACCTTTTTCTTGAATATAAAATTTTAACAAAGTAACTGTTAATAATTATTTTATTTTAAGGTTAACGATTGGTTTGATTGCTTTAATGTTAAAGTGCCTTATGCTGACAGCAGAGATTGCATGCAAGGCTATGGCTTAAAACTTGAAGTTCAGAATCAGATAATAGATGCAATGAGTGAAGCCATTGCCAACTTAAGAGTCAAAGGGAAGCAGTCATTAATGCCATTTCAAAAAGGTTGGTTCAAAAATTAAATATTTATACATAAATAAATCTATTGCAATACCTTCTGTCTGGAAGATTGATAATTAGGTTCAGAAAATAAAAAAATGACTTTTCTATATTTATTTAGTTTTTTTTTATAGTTTGTACTAGCAAGAAATTTAAGGTGGTAGTTATTGGTAGTAAACAAATGATATAAGTAAACAATATACAGTATGTCCACAATAGGACAAATGGATCAAAAATTTAAATGTTCAAGAAAGTCTGTAGGGCAACTGCTTTTGCTTCTTCAAAAAACAAGATTTACGTTGAGTTTACCTGGATTTACATTTTTGTATTTAAATATATTTGACAAACTTCGGCATTATGTATTGTGTTGTACCTATTAAAACTAGACAAATTACGTAAAAAAAGGTGTAAAACATGATTTAAAATAATATGAAACAAAAAAAAATCGGTTTATCTTATGTAACAATTCAAATTTTTATGTATAACTTGGCCCTTTTTCCCATTTTTTTAGTTTTTGTACTAAACAAAACAAATTACTCTTGTATTTTTAAGAACTAAAAACAGTTGCCATACATGACTTTCTTGAACATTAAAATTTTTGGTCCATTTCTCCTATTGCAAAGTCCATCTGTGGACATACTGTAAATAGTTTTAAAAAATGTATTGATCATTTTATAAATTATAGCAGTACATTCCCAATGTAAAAAATATTAATTTCTAGCCATATAACACTTTGGCTAATCAAATTTATGTAAGTGCGTGTTTTAAGGTGAGGGTTAATTTATTTTAATCGTATGAATAAATTTAGAATATACATAGCATAACAAAATTTTATTATTTTTTAGGAATAATGCAGACAAATGCCGCCTTAAAGAACCTATATGCAGACATGAAGGAAAGGTTTAATGTTAAATATATTTTAACTTATAACCTGAACCAAGATGTTCTTGAAAATTTTTTTCATCCATTAGGCGCCGAGGAGGCCTTTATGATCATCCAGATCCATTAGATTTTAGGTACCGAATAAAAAGTTATATTCTGGGGAAAAATGAGGGAGCCTTAACTGAAGCGGGCAATACAGAGGTGGATACTGTAAAGAGGGACCAATAAGCAATATTAAAGAAGTCCTCCTTAGTGGTGACTTTTTACATGATTTGGCTGAGCCCTGTAATGTGCCCGAAAAAGGGAATCTGAGGAAGAGCTGGAACAATTAAAATATGATGCCGTAGAATATATAAGCGGATATATTTGCAAGAAATTAAATCTTCCCGTTTCCACAGATAAATTTTCCTTTACATGGACAGACCAAGTATCAGAAGGAGGTTTAAAAAAACCGCCTGAAGAAATGACTAGTAAAATTTGTCAATTAGAAAATATATTTAATCAGGTCAATGCAGCAGGGCTTAAACCTGGGAAAAATTATCTTAAAAATTTATTAGGTCTTTCCAAAGAAGTGGACCTCGAAGACAATGTTAAAATACTTTTTTTAGATCTAGGATGTTTTTCAGAATAAGACATCTAAATTCTGAGCTTAAAGATGCTACTACGAAAACAAAAGAAAAATGGCAAAAGTCCTCAAATAAAACTTATAATTGTTTTTTAACTTTTTTATTTTTAAGTTTGAATAAATATTTTAAAACTTTCTGTTTATTGCATTTACAAATTAAAATATACTGTGTGACTTTAGGAAGGTGTGGAAAAAATGCTACAACAAATTCCTAAGGCTAAAATATGATAAATTATCCCAACTTTGGGGGTTTTTGGAGGTGATAATATAGAATTAATCTGCTACTAATTTTAATGTAAACTGTAAATAGCGCTATTTTTCCCACCTCCCAATTATGATAATAGACTTGTTATTAACAAAACTATTTATAAAAACTAAAACCAAAATATTTTACATCCTGTATCTCCTAAATCATCCATTTTTGGACTAAGGTAAGTTGGGTTGGATTGTCATATTTTTGCCTCAGGAATTTAAGGTAGTTTTTTTCTGCACCTTTCAGAGACACCCTGTATTTTAACCTTAGGAATTTGTGGCAGCAGTTTTTCCGTACCCTTTAAAGATACCCTGTATACTAGAATCATTTACTATGTCTCATATTTAAGAGAGAGAAGTTGTTTAAAAAGTTATTACATTTGTTAATAATTTTTTTATTTAATATCATATTATTTTAATTCATGTTTTAGGTTTACATTTTTCATGTATTTTACCAAGTTGTAATGATAGATATAATAAAGTTTACTGATTGTCAAATATTTTTTATCGTATTTTATTATACCTTCTTTTAAAATTTTGGGTAAAAAAGGTTTAAAAGTTACTTTTTAAACCTTTATTTACATTACAGATGTAAAGTTACAATATTGCGTAAATAATCTCGTTTAGGTGTGTTTTTTTCCAAATCTAAGGGAATTTCTTCAATTTACAACGAGAAAAATCATTATATATAAATTTAACGATCTTATGAATAGAAAAGGAAACACCTCTTGTCGACCTAAAATACTGATAACAGAAAAGGGAAAATTAAATAACAATTTTTTTTGACAGTCCTAATTTTTTTATGAAGCTTATTAAGCTCACCTCTTTCATCTCTATGACGTAAATATTATATAGAAATAAAACATGTGTTGCTTGGAATCTTTAAAAAACATATAATAAGAATATCTTAAAAAACAAAATTACATAAGTCACGTTTAGGCTAATATTAACATTTTAACATCAAATATTACATTTTTAGATTTACAGTAGTATTATCCTAAAAACTTATTTTTCTAAACTCGCCCTTATATTTAAAAATGACCATAATTCACAAACATTACCAGGCTTTCTTAGCGCTTAAATTTAAATATCGCGCGGAAAATAGTCACATTGCTACGTCATGCGCGAAGCGAACCAATTTGGAATCGCTGTTGATCCTACTTTTTGTATTCATTGTGCCATGCACCTGAGCTACTCCGTTTTTCTTTCCCCTTGCCCCTCATACACCAACCCCTCTTTTGGTTTTTGTGCTTCAAACGTGTTTTTTATCGTTAAGGGTGGATTTTTAAAATTATTAAAGATTATTATTATAAAGTCAAGAAATGTTAAAAACAACGAAATTTTAAAATTTCTTAAAGTATCTCTCTTTCCGTGTCTAAGGATGCGTTCCAGTGATTTTTAGAGCAGTTCAAAGCTTCAAGCCCTGGAGCGTGACGCACAAAATTTTTCGTCACTGGAAAGCTACGCAGATTACAAGGGACATTTACGTTTCATTTCCTGAGTAGCGTTCAAAAATTGCGTTTACAATGTAATACATTTCAAATGTCATTTTGATTCCATTACAGACTACAAGGATTACTTTACATTTTATTTATGGACGCACTCCTGGCACACTTGCTTTTTATTCTACGACCAAACCTAACCTTACTTTTTGTTTTGCTTATACTGTATTGTTTGCATCGACAGAATTGTTTGCATATATTTAGATATCAATTTATATCTTATGAAGAATAAAAGTAAATACTGATTTTTCGTTAACTTTAAAATCGGTGAACCACAAGCAAAAATAAGGTTATGTGTCGAAAGCGCAGACGCAAGATAAATTTCTTAAAAGAGGCTGCAAAATCTCTGTATTAAACTGCTGCCGTAATCGTTATGTTTAATAACGATAACCAGAAGGAGGCCAAAAAACGTCTGTTATTTTAAGAGGTGCAAAATGTCTCTATTGTTAAAATATACACGTTTTTTTATAATCCATTAACCTTATTTCAAAACAAACAAAACACAACAAGACAAAATAACAGTCATTTGTGGATGTTTTTCTCATGCCTATTCTACGCGTTTACTTACCAACATAAAAATAACTATTACTTAATTGAATGGGTAAGAAGCAAAAGGGTCGTAGTGACAATTTCCTTAAAAATTGGTTAAGTGCAAATTTAAATAGTTAATTAAAGATAAAAATAATTTGGCAGCAATGTAAATAATTTAGCTACTTAATTCTTTGATATATAGAAACTATTTTTAAAACATTAATACAGACTTTGTTCAAAAAAACTGACTTGAAAATAAATATTCTAGAATAACAAATTTGTTATGGCCAATTTCAATCTGTGGGTTTTCACCCTGGGCTTTTAAGTAATTGGTTTTTTTTTAGGCATGAGCTGATTTCGTGCGTCTTTTAAAGGCTAGGGGTCAAAACCCAAGTGCACATTTCGTTGTTAAGATCACAAACTCGCTTATCTCATTTTTCTCAATTTTACAAGAGTGCTTTGTAGGTATTTTTTTACGCATTTTTTTATTAGTAAAATAAAATAATTTAATTATTATATTTATATAACTTTGAGGTTTAGGGAGCCACTTTTTTTTGGCAATAATATCGGCTCTAGTCCATTTTTCTATTTTTTGAAATACGCCACTTTGTGATATTGCTGACGATTTGTGGGTTTTTCATGAGTATGTCGATTTAACATTTTACTAATGTTTTGTTATGTTGCTGTCAATAAAAATTTTAAATTTTAATGTTTGGTTTTGTTCATATTTTTACATGAACACAGCTAAAAACAGAAAAAAATCTGCAGTAGGTAACAGATTTGACAATAAAACCAGAAATTAAGAAAATTAAATTGTTGTTAAAAAATGTATAGCAACTGCAACCAACTGACAATTGCTTTCAAGGATTTTTCAAAAACCCATCAAAGGGGAACTTGCCTTAAATGAACGGATAAAAACCCTGGGTTTTTACTTACATCAGAGATGCATGGTGATTCATTTTTGGAATTTTAAAGCGCCTGGTATAAATTATGGCCGCCGAAATGAGTCGGGTATCAGACGAGTATTAATTAAAATTTTTTAATAATATTTTCTAAAATATACATAAAACTAGCACTGAGATTTTAGGAAAAGTAAGTACTGTTTTAGTCCTCACCTCATTTTTTCACCTACTTTTTGTTTTTTGTTTCCTTTTGGTACTCTACTCGTGACAATTTTCGAATACTGTTACACATTCCGGTATTCGAATACTCAAAAAAATGATTCGTCGAATACTTTAAAGTATTCGAATACAAAATCCCGAATACTAACCAAAAAGTATTTTGCCCAATACCAAATACCAAACACACAATGTATTCAAATACCGGCAAAATGTATTCTGAATACTATTCAGAATACTGAGTATTCGAATACGACCGAACTCTGCTTTAGCACCTGGTACCTGTAAATTAGCCGTCGGCTCAAGCTATAAATCATGCATACACGCATGGTATATACCAGCACTATATTATTTAAGATATTTTATTTCTGAGAAAACAAGGAAGATCTAGAGGCACTGGGATCTTGCTCAATATATTGTGTATTGTTTTGATGGACCTTACGGCATATTTTATTCTCTTTCAAATTGCTTTAGTATTTTTGTGTAACTCAAACTAGTTCGCTGGTAGGAGTTGTAAAAATATTATTTTGATTTTTTTAAATATTCTTTTATTGTAGTTTAGTTGATTGCACCCTTTAGAAAATCAATTTGAAGTAGTATAGCAGAATGGGGACAGGCAAATAAAACCACCATTTTCTTTATCCTAACGTTTCCTTGCTGGATTGTCACTATATCAAAATGACACATTACAAAGCTATTTCGTCACATGGACCCAATAATTTACAATACTAAACAACACTTGAACACAGTGAAAAATTATTTGTCTGAAAATTAAATTATGAACAAAAAAATAAAAATTAAAAAAAAATGCATACAAAATTATCAAGGAAAAAATATAAAAAGAAAAAAAAGTTAATTATCTTTCCCAAAGTTGAACTCAGCACCTGTCGCTTACGAGTCAGCACTCATAACACTTGAGACATAGGGGTTCTCAATATACTTAAAGAAATAAGCCGTATTTATAAATCCTTTATCCTGTAACCTTTTTTTTTTTAAATTTTAAAGTTTGTTCCACCCTCAATACATGCATACTTTAATTGGTAATACTTTAGGTTTAGTTCTATCAAACAATCAGTTTTTTTTCTTGCCGCTTAAATACTTCTGGCATTTTTTTTCCTTAAAGATGTAGGTAGGTACATACATATTTTTTAACTTATGAAGAACTTCGACAAAATCTTCATAGGTGTCAAATGTGTCTCCCAGTTTCATTTTTTTTTGTTGATCAATAATAAAACTAATATATTAAACAATAAAAAAATAATTATTAAAGTAAGGTTAACTATACCTATTATTCGGTGGTTTTTAATAGTTTTTATAAGCAAAACCGCCGGACGGCGGTTTTTATCGATAAAATAAGTGAAAACTGCCGGTAATAACAAATTAAGTATAATTTTCAGTATTTTCGTATACGTGGATATAAAAAAACCAGAACTAACCGCCGGACGACGGTTTTTCCTTAAAATAGAGGCAAAACCGCCGGCGGTCGTTTAGCCAGTGCCTTAAAAATAATTTACCTTTTTTTAAAGTTACAGATTCTGTACTTACACAGGTCGAAAAATAATTTTATACTGAGTAAAAACGTGATATTAACTTAATTTGCCTAAAAATTGGACTTACCCGGTTCTTGAAATAAACCCTTATATAGAAAGGTTTTTTTGATCAAACCTATATGGCAAATTCTATGTATGTTTTTATAATATGTTAGTAAATATATCTGTATTTTGCACATTTAGAGATATATTTATTTGAAGATTCTATAGGTATTAGTTTTTGGAAACTGGAAAAAAGACTTGACATTGGCACCATATTAGAAATAAATAACATTGGTTGTTTTTGTTGCAAAACCCTTTAATTGTAGTAGCATTTCTGTACCCTTAGAGACACCCTGTATGTAAGTTATACACACAAAGGTGAAACAGTAGGTAAAAACCCATAAGTGAGGCTCTGCCCTTACTTGGACCTTTTGCTTCTAACCCCTTCAATTCTACCTGTTGCTTAACAATTATTATTTTGCCATTTATAACTTAAACATGTTTTCTCCAAGAACTTGACCCACATAAAACAACTCTTATTTCTATGGAGAAAACCCAATAATACCAAAAGTTATTTAGGGAACAACTATACTTACTATCTAACTTTGCAGGTATATCATCAATAACACATTGTTTTGTATAGGAATCCTCTATAGTAGGGTCATAATCTGTTACAAAATAACTCTAAAAAGAAAAATTAGATATCATATAAAGTAGTGTGGGTTTTTAGCAAGGTTAAAAACTTATCTTTCCTTATAAGGGGCTGTAGGTATTACATAAAGTGTAAAAGGCGTAGCTCAACACATATTGTAACTATCAGTAAAAATGATGTGTATATTTTTAACTCTGATCGAAAATAAATTTAATGGCACTTTTAATAAATTCCTAGAGGTTACCTGGATAAATTGCAAAGTTATTGCAGACTTTCCTACACCACCTCCACCAACAATAACTAGTTTGTACGTTTGGTGACTAGGTGCTCTCTCATTTAACTTAGACATTTTTAATTGTATCTGAACGTTAGAAACGATGTTTTCTTTCCTAAATTTTGAAAAAGAAATAAAATATTAAAATAACTAAAGAGGATACACCTACACCATAAACATTACGAATTGCAAATGTCAAAAAAACTCTAATTTAGTGTATTCCTTTTACCTTGTAGAACAGTTCTGAACCGTTTTCTGAACTGTCAATAGTGTCAAGAACGGTTCTACAACATGAAAAAATGTCAAAAAATTGTAAAAGGAACACTTATGGTGTCGTTCTGGGTGGTTCTGGAGCATAAAAGGAATACACCAATTTCCAGTTTCTTTTATATCGTACTATGTGATCGTACTCCATTTGCACAACTAATCAGTAGGATGATTACTAGTTGCTTTCCTTTTACATCAAATCTAGCTAATTTTAAGTCAGCTGCTGGCTGCTTAAAGCTGGCTGTCCATGAGAGCGGTTTTCCGCTCGCGGATAATAAATTTGTTATGATTGGTTAGTGCAAATTTAAAATGCTTTTTCCGCCAATCACAACGCTGAATTATCATCCGCGAGCGGAAAACCGCTCTCATGGACAGCCGGCGTAAGATAATGGTTTCATATAAGTTACAAAAGAAAAGCAACTAATATCCCAATCCATGGTAGCTTTCCAGTGACGAAAATTTTTGTGCGTCACGCTCCAGGGCTTGAAGCTCTTGAACTGCTCTAAATAGTTAGTCACTGGAACGCATCCTTAGACAAGGAAAGAGTGATACTTTAAGAAATTTTAAAATTTCGTTGTTTTTAACCTTTCTTGGCTTTATAATAATAATTTATTTTAAATATCTAATTCCATTTTAAATAAGTAATTTTAAAAATCCATCCTTAACCATAAAAAAACATGTGTGAAGCACAAAAACTAAAAGAGGGTAGGTACATGAGGGGCAAGGGGAAAGAAAAACGGAGTAGCTCAGGTGCATAACACTTTCCGTCACTGGAACGCCATAAAGTAGAACGAAATGCTCCTGAGCTACTCGGGAGCGCTCTATTTGCGTCACTGGAAAGCCACTCATGTGTGTTCACCAATCCAGTGACGCAAATAGAGCGCTCCCAGTAGCTCAGGAGCATTTCGTTCTACTTTATGGCGTTCCAGTGACGGAAAGTGTTATGCACCTGAGCTACTCCGTTTTCTTTCCCCTTGCCCTTCATGCACCAACCCCTCTTTTGGTTTTTGTGCTTCACACATGTTTTTATGTTTAAGGAGGGATTTTTAAAAATTATTTGTTTAAAATGGAATTAGATATTTAAAGAAAGGTTAAAAACAACGAAATTTTAAAATTTTCTAAAGTATCTCTCTTTCCTTGTCTAAGGATGCATTCCAGTGACTAACTTTTTAGAGCAGTTCAAGAGCTTCAAGCCCTGGAGCGCTTTTTAATATCTAATTACAAAAACCAAAAGAGGGGTTAGTGCATGAGGGGCAGGGGAAAGAAAAACGGAGTAGCTCAGGTGCATAACACTTTCCGTCACTGGAACGCCATAAAGTAGAACGAAATGCTCCTGAGCTACTCGGGAGCGCTCTATTTGCGTCACTGGAAAGCCACTCTGGGTAGCTTTCCAGTGACGAAAACTTTTGTGCGTCACGCTCCAGGGCTTAAAGCTCTTGAACTGCTCTAAAAGTTAGTCACTGAAACGCATCCTTAGACAAGGAAAGAGAGATACTTTAAGAAATTTTAAAATTTCGTTGTTTTTAACCTTTTTTTAATAAATAATTTTAAAAAATCCATCCTTAACCATAAAAAACACGTTTGAAGCACAAAAACCAAAAGAGGGGTTGGTGCATGAGGGGCAAGGGGAAAGAAAAACGGAGTAGCTCAGGTGTATAACACTTTCCGTCACTGGAACGCCATAAAGTAGAACGAAATGCTCCTGAGCTACTCGGCAGCGCTCTATTTGCGTCACTGGAAAGCCACTCAGCTTACGTCTATCAGAAGCAGCCTTGCAACTTGGACCATGTGAACAGTAGCTTTTATTCTCGCTTTGTATGCTAGTTGGCCAGGAGAAGGGCGACGCTCAACGACAAAGCAGGACTAATCGTTATTTGTGGCGAGCTTGGTATATGGGCTAACGTAATACCAGCCCCTCACCGCAGCGCACCCGGGTTCGAATCTCGGTTTCCTCCAACGGGTTTTTAATAGCTCGGCACCTCACAGATGGTAATGGCCAGGTAATGACAAAGCCTCTGTGTAGGATTCTACTAATCCTAAGTAGAAGTTACTATAAAAATACCGTCCATGATGACCCTACCGCGTTGTCTAAAAGGTGCTGTGAAATGCAAAGCTGCATGCTTTGCGTGCTTGAATAACGTTGACGGAAAAGGGTAAAAACTTTGTTAAACATTAGGGAATTATTGGAATACATATAAGGTCTAACAGTAATAAATTCAGCAGTATTTTGACATTACGCATGCTCAGTGGTGGTTTTAAATTAGGAAAAATTTATTAAAGTTACTGCTAGACTTTAATGGTGCCAAAATAAAGTCGGTCGTTTACCTACCTTATTTTGACATTTGAAAACGAAATGAGGTTAAAGTTTAAAATAATCTTTGTTTATTTTAAAATTTTGTTTTCAAAATTATTTAAAAAAATGGAGATTTCTTCTTTAGTAACTATACAAAAGTAATACATAAAATAAACTTTAAATAAAAACAAATAATATTATATTTATAGGTTAGAAATAATGCAAGCTTGTTACGCTGACCAATAATACTTTTTCACGTAGGCGCGTTAAGGTTTAGCAGTAATGAAATAAGGAATTTCCTTTATTACTGCTAGCACTATTTGCTCATTTCAATAATTCCCTATTCAATAACCCGCCGCTCACGGTACACTGGTATTTAAGCATAAGCCTCGTTAGATGTCACAAAGATAAAATAATTACACAATCAAACAAACTTACCGTGTAGTTCGATTGTAATTATACCAAGCGCCTCGCCCGAAGAGATCACTCTAGATGGTTTAACTGAGTAGTAGCGCCTTTTGGTGCTTGTGGCCACAAATTTTAAAGAAGAAGAAATTCATATATTGTTATTCGGTCTTCTCCTTCCAACTTCATTACATTTTAAAGACTATGCAATATTTTGAAAATGGGCGGGAAATAAATTTACCTCAAATTTAAAATTGGGCGGGAGTGATCTCTTCGGGCGAGGCGCTTGGTATAATTACAATCGAACTACACGGTAAGTTTGTTTGATTGTGTAATTATACTACAGCGCCTCGCCCTCGAGATCACTCTATATGGTTTAACTGGGTAGAATTTTAAAGATAACAAAATATTGCATTTTAACTAGGAGGGTTTTTGCATCAAAACACTATTATATTTTATAAGCTCAATAATTTGCTGTTTTTTTTTTTTTTTTGAAACTATACAGTTAAACATGTTTATTTTATTATTAACAAATGTAACTTTCCATGCATTTAAAAGAAAACTAAAGTATTTATATAATTAAACTGAAATACAAGTACATTTTGAAACTTAAAACATACATATCTTCCTTTTTCGTAACAAACTTAACTTTTTATATTCCAAGATATAAAATATTTAAAGAGAATATATAATATATTCTGAAAACGAAAAACAGTTAGATATTAAATCTAATAAAATAACATAAAATTATATGCTTGTATCAGTTTTGAAGCACTGCCAGTGCAAAATTGCCATTATCCATCAATGGCCTGTTATAAAACTTAGCAAACGTTGATGAACTTTGAGTCCATCCCACTGTTCTTTTTATAAGATCCCAGGAAATTCCTTTCCGTGCTGCTGATGACGTAGCCGCATGCCTTGTTGAGTGTGCGGAAAACATTTTTGTGTCTACACCCGCGGACTCCATGATTTGTTTTATCCACCTACCAATAGTGGATTTGGTAGCACGATGAAAAGGTGGCTTTGTTGTTAAAAAAAGAAAAATATCTTTCGCTGTTCTTATCTCAGCTGTTTTTTCAATATATGCTATTAAAGAATTGGCAACACATAGTTTTGAATTATCCTTGAAAAATTTTATGTCTAAACAGGGTTGGAACCTATTAAGCCCTGTTGTTTTAATAGAGTCAGGAATATAAATTCGAATGCCTTTTTCATTGAAGCTAATGTTTTCTACTCTAATAGAATGAAGGGTCTGAATTCTTTGACCTGTTGCCAGAGCCAGAAGCATAGCTAATTTTTTGGATAGCATTGAAAAAGACAAAGACTCATTTTCCTCCAAATTATTAAAGTATGATAATACAACTTGGGGGTCCCATGTTATGTCGTATTTTGGTCTTTGCGGTCTTAGTCTTACAACACCTTTCATGAATCGTCGAATAAGGGCATTTTTCCCTATGTCACCAGGTAAAATAAGCGATAACGCGGAACGATGTTGATTTAACGTACCATATTTTATGGCTGGCTTGTTTTCCAATTCATGTTGAAGAAAATTAAGTACTATATAAACTGTAGCCCCAAATGGATCAAATTTATGTGTGTCACAAAACGCCCACCATGCTTGAATCGAAGAATTGTACTGCTTCAGAGTCGAATTAGAAAGAGACATAAAAATTGTTTCTATACTGTCTTTAGGGTATCCTTTTCTAATAAAAGCTTCCCGCATAATTTCCCGACAACTAGGGTAAGACGGGAATGCAAAGGATGGTGTTTCCTAAAAGGGGAAGTCAATAAATTAATATTTGGAGATAATATAACTAAATCAGATACAAGTAATTTTTTAAATAAGGGGTACCACGGTTGTGATGGCCATTTTGGTACAACTACAACACCTTCTGCACCATCCGCAATAATCTTATTTAAAACTCTTAAAATTAGAGAGAAAGGCGGAAAGGCATAAAAATATATGTTAGCCCAAGAAATTGTAAAAGCATCTACGGCTAAAGAATTAGGATCTTTAAACCAAGATACATATAAGTCACATTTGGTGTTAGCTTATGTAGCAAATAAATCAATAGTAGGTTTACCAAATTTAGATACAATGTCCTGAAAGGCATAATTAGCTAATTCCCATTCTGTTTCGAGGGATAATACACGTGAGCTTTTATCTGCTTTATTATGTTTAGATTCAACATAAGAAGCATATAACCACACATCCCTTTTTTCAGCCCACTGCCAAATTTTTCGCGCTAAATTATTAAGTTTGACATGCTGCACGCTGCCCATGCGATTAATATAGGCAACGGCAGTCGTATTATCTATTCTTAACAGGATATTTTTGGATTTTATGTGATTGGCATAACACCTTAAGCCATAAAAAGCCGCTTTTAATTCTAAGAAATTTATATGTTTTTTTATATCATTTCTAGACCACTAACCACAAGTAGTTTCTCCGTGACAATATGCGCCCCACCCTGTTTTTGAACTGTCAGAATAAATCTCTAAATAAAAAACATCTTGTCTGATATTATTTTTAGCATATGATATGTGACTATACCACCAAACTAAATCAGACCGAAGAGTATTTGAAAGAAACATAAATTTATTATAGTTCTGATGTGATGCTTTCAAAGCTAAATATTTAGCTCTTTCAAACCTTTTAGTATAAAGTTTACCATATTTTATTGCTGGACAAGCAGATATTAAGGTTCCAACAAACTGAGCAAAGAGTTTAATTTTTATATGTATACAATTCATTAGTTGTTTAATCCATTTTTTAATTTTTTGTCTTTTTTCAGGAGTTAGTTCCAGTGTCATGTACTGAGAATTAAATATAAAACCTAAAAATTTACAGTTCTGTGATGGAATTAAGCAACTTTTTTCTGTGTTGATAATAAATCCTAAGCTTTTCAGTAATTTAACTGTATAGTCTACATCAGATTGACATTTCTGTCTAGTTGGGGCTATAATACAAAAATCATCAATATAATTCACACATAAAATTTCTCGAGACCTTAACATATTAACAATTGGTTTCATAAGTTTTGTAAATACTTGTGGTGCAGTGGATAACCCAAAGGGCATAACATTAAACTCGTAAAGTTTATTATCTACTTTAAATCTTAAATATTTTTTACTATTGCGGTGAATGGGAAGAAGGAAATAAGCATCCTTTAAATCAATTGTGGACATATAAAAATCCTTTTGTAATATTTTCATTAGAGTTCGATAATCTTCCATTTTAAAATGAGAAGTATAAACAAATTTATTTAGAGACTTTAAATTAAGAATAAACCGGTAGTCACTATTTGGTTTGTCAACCAAAAAACATGGAGATATGAACTGATCTTCTACATTTGAGCATTCCTTTATAGCACCTAAGATTTTAAGATTTTTAATAGAATTATTCATAAATGTAGTTTTTCTAATATTTTGTATTTTTCTAACCTGTATAGGCATTTTAACAAAAGGAATTTTGTAACCATTTATATATGATTTTATTGGTTGTGTTATGGTGGGAAGTAAGTACCATTTTGATTTAAATTTCTTTAATCTTCCCCCTACTTTACTTACCTTTAGGTTCTGTTTTGGTTCCTTCTGGGACGTTGAGGGTGAGGCCTCTCTTGCCTTTGTCCCCTCGATAACATTGGCGGGCCTTGATAGATCCGAAGAGAGTTTCTCCTACAGGAGCTTTTGATGTAACATCTTTAACAGTTTTATTTAGATATGGTGTTACTAGAAACCTTCGAGACAGTGACATTCGAAAATGTAAATCAGAAAGAATTTTACCTGCCTCACTTAAAGGAGTAAGAACTTCAGTTTTTAGTTTTTTAACATCATTTAATTTTGTTTTTAATAATACATTTATGGCTTTACCTAGAGCTGACAGCCCCTTTCCCAATTGGGATTGTCTACTAATTTGTATTTTATCTCTTTTAATTGCTTTAACTGGTAAGGCAGAAACAATTTTAATATTTAGCTCGGGGGCTTTTAAGAGAGACAAATTTGATGGATGCTCATATTTGGCTAACAATTCCAATTTTTCCTCTTTAGTAACCCCTTTTTGCAAAATATCCTGCCATCTTTTTACTATTACAGGATGTAATTCGTAAGAGTCTGGTTTATTTTCTTTCTCTCCCAAACATAATAAGACCTCTTCCTCAATAGACTCATTTTCATCAATAATTAAAACATCATCATCCTTACCAGGATAGGCACTTCTCGGGGGTGTACCCCTGAATCAGAATCACTTTCCAGCGAATGAGAGGGGCTTCGTTGGTATGGCAATTGCCTTACTTTACCAACATTATTAGGACTTGGTGTCGTGTCTCTCGGATCACGATCTTTGGACGGTGGCCTTAATGTTTTGCCCAAATGATGGGATCTACGATATATTCTGGGGCTATAGGATCTAGATTTTGATCTATAAGATCTAGATGTTGATCTATATCTATCAGGTCTAGATCTGTGTCTAGACCTAGATGTATAATTGTGATTTGCATTATACGTTCGTGACCTAGGAGATCTAGACCGTTCCCTAGACCTAGATAGGGACCGAGATTTTTTACCCTTTTTGGCCTTTTTGTATCTGTCCCTTGACGACGAACGACTCCGCTTCCTATTACCCATAATTATTACCTAAAAATAAATGGATATATTAATAAATACCTTTAAAATTTAAAGAAAATTCCTGGAAAAAAACTGTGAAAACCTGTGGACACCTGCACAAAAAAGCGTAATGAAGTTGGAAGGAGAAGACCGAATAACAATATATGAATTTCTTCTTCTTTAAAATTTGTGGCCACAAGCACCAAAAGGCGCTACTACCCAGTTAAACCATCTAGAGTGATCTCGAGGGCGAGGCGCTGTAGTATAATCTGGCAAATTTCCTCAGAGCAGCGCCAAGAAACAAAATCAAGATCAAGATAAAAGAATCCACGGAAGATATTTACATGCAAGAGCACGATTTTCGACTTAGAGAATAGACATTTCTGAAGAAAAGGGTTTCTTCCATTTCTTTTTAAATTGCCTACTTTTAATTGTAATAGAAGGACGCAAACAAAATATTTTTTATCAGAGATTTTGTTAATTCTCTAGAAATCTGCGGCAACTCCGATTTTGACAAATTTTGGTATACGGCAGTTTTTGGGGCGCTGATGACGAATCTAAAAGAATTTTTTGCCAAAACGTTTCGTTCTCAAGATATTCATCATCAAAATTGAAATTTAACTAACTCTATTTTTACTATTTCCTCCTTCTTTTGCACATAATTCCTGATTTTAGACTGAAGTGGCGTGGCATACAATATTTGATTCTTACCCTTTAAAATCCCGTTTTCTATCTATTTTACACCTTTTATTAATAAAATTGCGAAAATCACTTTAAAAATGCGGCAACGATGTATACACATCTTTATATAGCCAACTGCGATGTAAATTGTCGATTGAAAGTGAAGCTATGCAGTTTATTGCAAAAATAATGTAAAATACGTAGAAAACGGAGTTTTAAAAATTGAAAATCAAATATTGTCTTCCACTTAAGCTTTAAATAAGGACTTGTGAGCAAGAAGACGGGGAATATAGTAAAAATGGGATAAGTTCAAATTTTAACTTTGACGATGAATATCTTGAAAACGAAACGTTTCTGTCAAAAAATTACGGACATTTCTACTCCCTAAGTCGAAAACCGGGGCCCAGGCGTCGTTTTTTCAATCTCCACCTGTTAAGCCGTATTCTCACTTAGTAAGATGTTACAAGAACTTGTTACTGATACATGTTGAAGAAACAAATAACTTGTTGCTTTTTAAAGAAACATTGTTGGTAACAGTGTTGAGTAGAAAACCGCGTTCTCACTTGCTACTCAACGCTGTTATCAACAATGTTATCTAACATGTTTCTAAATTTTAATAAAAGCAACAAGTTATCTGTTTTTAGGATGTATTAGCAACAAGTTTTTGTAACATGTTACTGAGGACACTGATTTAATGTTCAAGTTTCAAGTCACAGAAACATAGATCACAGAAACTCAGTTGATCGCATCGACCTGGCACAACCAAAGAGAATAGAAAAGGATAGAAAATCAATCTCTTTTTCCTCTTCTATGCTTATTGGGCACAACCAAGGAAAAAAACTTTTTAATAAGGAGCCCTCAATACCATTAAAGCCTATGTGCGCTAAATTATGTGACGTAATCTTTTCCCGTAATTCTTTGTTTACAATCGTAGTGGAAGGTTTATTTCGAGATTTTGGTGTTATTTTTTTGCTTTTTAGTCTTTGGACTTTTATATAGGTTTAGTGTTTATTGTTTTTAATTAAATTGAGTAGTTATTAGTACTGCAGATACAGATAATTTTAAAACCTGTAAACAGGGGTCACTGACCTTTGGATATTTTTTACAGGGAATTTACGCTTAAATCCTTAAGGGTAAGATACAATTTTGGTAATTTTCTAGAAAATGGGAGCAACTCCGATTTTGACGAAATTTGGTATACGGGGGTTTTTGGGGCGCTAATCACGAATCTGAAAGAATTATTTGGCGGAAACGTTTCGTTCTCGAGATATCCATCATCAAAGTTGATATTTGAACTAACCTTATTTTCACTATATTCCCCCTTCTTTTTGCACACAATTCTTGATTTAAAGCTAAAGTGTCACACAATATTTGATTTTCACCTTTTAAAACCCCGTTTTTCTACGCTTTTTACATTATTTTTGAATTAAATTGCGTGGCTTTTCTTTGATAATCCGGCAACCATACATACACATAGGGCTTCATGGCAAACTGGGGGATTACAATAATTCAAAGTATAGCTATGCAGTTTAATGCAAAAATAATGTAAAAACGTAGAAAAACGGGGTTTTAAAAGGTGAAAATCAAATATTGTGTGACAGTTTAGCTTTAAATCAAGAATTGTGTGCAAAAAGAAGGGGAATATAGCGAAAATAAGCTTAGTTCAAATTTGAACTTTGATGATGGATATCTCGAGAACGAAACGTTTCCGCCAAATAATTCTTTCAGATTCGTGATCAGCGCCCCAAAAACCCCGTATACCAAATTTCGTCAAAATCGGAGTTGCTCCTATTTTCTAGAAAATTACCACAATTTTTAATGTTTTTTTCTTGATTTTATTTTAAGGTATGCAAGTATTGATTTATTTTATCAGATAAAAAAATATTATGGCAAAAAGATGACGTCACAAACATAACCTATATTTTCGGAAAAATATAAAAAATTGAGCACTCCTTATTAAAAAGTTTATATTCCTTGGGGCACAACGTACAAATTTATTGTGTATCGGGTGTTTATCAAAAATACAAAATAGCCGACTATCGGTATTTTATCCGGATGTCTAAAGGACCAACGGTTAAGTCTTTATTTAGAACTAACAAAAATGTAACCTAACCCTATTTTTTTCTGGTTTCCGGGTTCGCTTTTTATGTCTGCTTTTCTTGGTTTTCGTTTATCCAATTTAGTTTATTTTTTAATTAGAAAGAAGTGAAAAAAACCTTAATACAAAAATGGATGATTTTGCTTGTCCAAGATGCAGAACGACCAAATTTCAAAATCCGTCTTTAAAAATGATGGTTAATGTTTGTGGACATGGGTTATGTGAAAGCTGTGTAGACCTGCTTTTTTAAAAGGTTTGTTAATGTCTAATTAAAAATGCAAAAAAAGTTAAGCTTGCAATACCCAGCCCAGGTGAACAGCATAATTAAATAAGTAAAACTGCCTTCATTGTTTTTGTTCATTAAATAAGTCTATGAAAAGAAGTACATAAATGTGGAAACAAAAAATATTTGGTGATGATTATCGCTAAATAATCATTTAATAAATTGTTTAGGAAATCGAATTTATTGTTCTAAATAAATGCGCTATGTAGATAAATTTTGCTTCCAATGATAACACATTCGAAGCTGACCAATTAGACAAAGTTCCACAATTCGCAAAACGCATAGGCCAAATTAGCAGCTTTAGAAACAGAATCTTTTACGTAGTTTATGTCTGTTTGTGGTAATTCCTATAATCTATAATCTGGTCACTTTATATTAAGAAAAACCATGATAGTTATCATCCTTAGCCAAAATTTAATGGAAAAGAAGATAGTGGGAATATGGTAAAAGAAAAGACACTTTATTACTGCGACATTTAGGTCCTGATTTTTGACTTTTTCAAGCTAAATAAATAAATAATTTATTACCTGACCAGCCATTTTCAACAGATAATAGAAATTATAAAAATCAAACAAATAAATAATGATAAATTAATGGTAAAAAGCACAAGTACAATTTAAAATATAAACAGTTTTTAGTTTTGAAACAATAATAGAGGCCTTATAACTAACTTTGGTTATTTATCTAAACTTATCCATGTATCCATTCATTTTAGGATCTGGAAGTTGTCCTGATTGTAAAATACCCTTACGTAGAAATAACTTTCGTGTTCAGCTCTTTGAAGATGCTTCTGTAGAAAAGGAAGTGGATATTCGAAGAAGAGTTTTAAGGGATTTTAACAAAAAAGAGGATGAATTTGCCTCTTTAAAAGAGTATAACGATTATCTTGAAGAAGTAGAAACCATTATATATAATTTAACTAATAATATTGATGTTATCAATACAAATAAAAAAATTGAGCAATACAAAAAAGACAATAGGGAGCAAATACAAAAGAACAAAGGAAGACTTGGCAAAGATGAGTATGAATTGGAAGAACTTTTGGAACTGGAAAAACAAATTAATGAGAATAGGAAGCAAGAAATCCTGATGGAAGAGACAGAGGCAAAAAAAAACGAATTCAACGTAAAGAAGCTCTAATAGATGAACTAATGTTTTCTAATAGTGATGCCAAAAACATAGTGGAAACCTTTGCACAACAGGCTAAAGAGGAAAAAGAAGAAGAAGCTAAAAAGCCACCTCCTCAAAAAATAACAAAGTTTTCAAGTGGAATAGAATTTGGCAGGAAATCTCATAGTACCTTTTTGCCAGTACCAACTGATGATGGTCCAATATATCAGTATACACCAATTACTGTTGAACCAGAAGGGCCACAGCCACCAGTAGATATTGAAATCGCAAACAAAGGTTTTATGAACCATATTAGATCTGAAAATGTGCAAGAGCGAGCTGGCGGTTTTAAAACAAATATTGCTTGTATGAGAGCATTACAAGAAGCCCTGATGGGTCTATATCATACAAAAAATCATTGCACTAATGTTAATATGTTATGACCGATTACCCAAGTGGTGTATAATTTACAATATTATATTTGTTATTTAAAATTAAAAAAATATGAGACTTACCTTAGTACAACATAAGACCTAAAAAATATACTTTTTATTTATTATTACTTTCTAAGTTTTTGGTAACAAAGTTGTAAAGATTATTAAAAATAATAAATATTGGTAATAATTATTCAGTCTTTGGTAAAAAGTAATTAAATTTATTTGTATACAGAATTAATTTCCACATATCGTGCTATAAACGCTGTTTTAGAGTATTTTTGGTAATTTGGTTTTAAAGTAGTATTTTGGAGTCATACTTGTGACTCTTGTACCTGCGTTTAAGAAGCCTTGGGGAAAGCACACACCAAACTAGCATGGCATGGCATGTGACGTAGCATGGATATTATTGGATATAGATCTATCATGGCACCGATATTGCATAAAGCATACACTGAAGTAGCATGCATTTCAACAAAAAGAGGCAGTTAAAAGGTAAAATGTCTTCTCGGAGATTGAAGCTGTACTACCACTAGCGTAGCGAGGGAAAAAGGTATACTTTTTGTTAGTTGTAGTGATAAACTTGTTCCTGTAGAAGGAAAAGTAAAGAAAGAAATGGCTCTGAGATTAGAGAAAGGATAGAATATAGTGTAGAAGGCCCCCTTTAGAGGTGAGGTCTTTTTTTTTGTTCAAATTTTTGTTACAAGGAAAATTATGGAAAGTGGGGGTCCCGACCCAAAGAAAATATATCATTTCACATGGAGGGCCCCATTTTAGAGGTGGGATTTTTTTTTTCAAAAAATGTGTGGGCCCCTGATTTCACTAGCCACCCCGGTCCCCAACACCCCTACCTACGCCACTGTGTACTAGTAATTCTTTAAAATTTCAACAAAAGTCTTTGGGGCGCTGATCACGAATCTGAAAGAATTTTTGGTAATTGTCTTGAGAGTGGTGTCAACTTTGATTTTGAGCAAATTTGGTATACAGAAGTTTTTGGGGCGCTGATCACAAATCTAAAAGGATTTTTAATCTGAAGCGTTTCGTTTCCGAGATATTTATCATCAAAGTTAAAAATGAAAGTAATCTTATTTTCACTATAAGGATACCTTACAAATTTAATTAATAAAAGGTGTAAAATAGGTAGAAAAACGTAAAAATTAAATATTATTAAAGATACTGCTTTATTTATGGCGTTGCTGCAAGGCAATTGCCAGATATTATTAAAGAATAAGGAAGAATATAGTGAAAATGAGGTTAGTGCAATTTCCAACTTTGATGATGCATATCTTGGAAACGAATTGTTTTCGAGTAAAAATTCTTTCAGATTTGTGATCAGCGCCCCGAAAACCCCTCGTATACTAAAACTAGTCAAAATCGGAGTGGACACCACAAGACAATTACCGATTTTTTTCTTCGGAAACGTATCGTTCTTGAGATATTTCACATTTTTCACACATTTGTAAATATTGATTTGTTTACTGTACATTTTGTTTTAGTGGCTTGTTTTTAAATTTAATTTGTATATTATGTATATTTATGTCCTTTTTCATTGTATAACACATTGTATTTTAATTTAATTTAGTCTTTAAGTTTCGTTGTACCATTTAGATTATGTTTCTGTAGAGTACATGATGTCATAAATAAATAAATAAAATATTCGTCATCATATTGGAAGTTCAAACTATATCCTTAATTTAACCACAAATTATCAGAATACCCAGATGCGAAACTAAGCGTGTTCGTTGAAATCCCTCTCCACTATCGTCCCTCCCACTGCGTGGTGGATATACATCCCACGATATAGTATGTGACCTAATGCGCATCTAGGTGTCAGTTAGTCCCATACTTTTGTTGGTATAGAACGTGAGCATAAGTTAGTTAATTGTGTTTAGTTGTTTGTGAACTTTTATGTTTTTTATTAGATTAGATTAGATTAGATTAGATTAGGAGGTGGATTGCATATCCTCTAACACTGCAACCTGCTCAGGTTTATTGTGTGTCCTCCGTCCATAGGTTAGAGCACGCTATCTTGAAACTGGCCCCTTGGTATATTTTGCCGCTTTAGGTTTTTCTTCACCCAGCCTTGCAAACCGCAGACGACAAAGGGCTTCGCAGTAGCACCATACGTGTTCTGCGGTTTCTTCCTCCTCCTGGCAGAACCTACATAGGTTTTCTTCTGCCAGGCCCATAGTTTCCAGGTGTTTATTCAGTCTGCAATGACCTGTCAGTTGACCCACTATTATTCTTACTGCCTTCCGGTTATAATTCAGAAGGTCTTTTGTAAATTCTGGCGAGTAAGCCTTGATGAACACTTTCGCCTGACGCTGTCCTGGTGTTCTCCTCCACCAGTCTTGTGATTCCCTCATAATCCATGATCTAATGGATGACCTTACCTGGCATGATGGAATACCACAGTAGGGCTCAGGACCTACCATTGTCCTACCAGCCCCCTCCTTTGCCAATTTATCAGCTTCTTCATTGCCTTCGTGGCCTTCGTGTCCTGGTACCCAGGCAATGGTTAGCTTGTTGGACGCACCCACCTCTTCCAGGGCAATTACGCAGTCCCGCACCAGCTTGGAGCTGATTTTGAATGAACTGAGTGCCCTGATGGCTGCCTGGCTGTCCGAATAGATTACTATGGTTTTATCCTCATAGCTCCTTCTGATGATTTCCCTAGCGCATTGTTCTATAGCTACAATTTCGGCCTGGAACACAGTAGGGTGTTGTCCGAGACCCAAGTTTATTTTCGTCCTTGGTTTGTCCCCATATATACCTGCTCCAACTCCTTGGTCTGTTTTGGAGCCGTCTGTATACCAGATTAGGTCGGCATTAATGGGAGGCCCTGCCACCCAGTCCTTTCTGTCTGGTATTAAAGTTTGAAAACCTTTGTTTAGCCAGTAGCTTGGTACCATTTTGTCTGAAGGCATCTCACACACTGAGTTGACTTCTTGGTCCTCCTTGAATCTCCATTGTATGGCCCTTTCCTGTCTTATGATAGGACTCTGGCCTTGTTTGAGACGGTATTGTACCGCTTTCACTTCACCCTGTATGTAGATGTGAAGTGGCGGTAGATTAAGCAGCGTTTCCAGTGCTGCAGTAGGGGTCGATTTCATGGCCCCCGTAATACATAGACAAGCGAGTCTCTGTATACTTTGTAATTGCCTTATTGCCGTCTTTTGTAGCGTCTTTGCACCCCAGGCAATTGACCCGTAGGTTATCATTGGTCTGACGACCATTTTGTATAACCATAGGTTCATCTTCGGACTGAGTCCCCAATTCTTTCCGCAAAGTCTTCGGCATCTACCCAGGGTAGTTCTTGCCTTCTGAGTGACTTTGCTTAAGTGTGGTCCCCAGGTTAGTTTTTGGTCAAAGATGACTCCTAGATATTTAACCTCTTTTGAAAAGGGGATTTCCACTCCGTTGAGCCTGGAAGGTCTTAGTCCTTCAAGCGCTCTTCTTTTTGTGAAAGGAACGGTTATTGTTTTATGAGGGTTGACTGAGAGTCCCTCCTGTTTGCACCATTTGTCAACGATGTCTACGGCGTTCTGCATTCTGCCTGATATGTGCTCTAGGTGACCCCCATTGACTACAATGACGAGGTCATCAGCATAACCCAGGCAGTTGTACCTTTCACCAGTCAATTTGTCGAGAAGTTCATCTACCAGGACTGCCCGATATAATGGCGATAGAACGCCTCCTTGTGGACAGCCCCTCCCCACTTTAGCCTCCATTGTTACTGTGCCTAAGGTGGATCTTATGACCCTGTTTCTCAGGCTGGCTTCGATCCAGTTGCAGATCGTGTCGGGGATTCCTTTTTTCCTTAGCGCGTTTATTAGTGAGAAAGTTGGTACGTTGTTGAACGCGCCTTCTATATCCAAAAATGTTGCCAACGCCACCTCTTTGTCGTCAATCGACTTTGCCAGGAGTCTGTTTAGATCGTCTAGTGCTAGATCCACAGACATTCCTGGTTGGTATGCGTATTGGCGCTTGTTCAGAGGATTCCTATGAAGGGTGCTTCCTCTGATGTATCTATCCACTATTTTTTCCATGTTTTTTATTATTAAAGTGTTAGTATAGTGTCTTGTTAAATTTTTTTACCGTTTAATATGGGATATAAATGTGTATATTTATTCTGTTCCTCCATCACCGGGAGCGGATCACTTTTAGATTCCCAAAGGACCACTATTATTTTAAGACTATTTAACATAAATACAAAGGTTTTACAAATTACTTAGATATGTTACTAAAGTTGTTGATATTAATCAGTATGTACCTAAACAGAGGAAAATATTTTTTTATTTATAGCCGCACTGCCATTTAGAAGGCTGTATTTCAAATTTTAAAAATGAGGGGTTTTTCAGTATTAAAAAAAAACACATCAATTAGGTTTGGGTATTACTGAGGTAACATCTGCATTGCTTTAAAAGATTGCGTCGGGATTTTTAGAAACTTGTGTTACTCGGCTTTCAATTATTCTGTTTCAATCCCTAGTTACACAAAACTTTTTAATACACAATTAAGCTAAAAAAATGGAATACCATTAATTACTTTAATAAGCAGTTTTTAGGCAAGGTTTTTTTCAATAGCTTTTTGTTAAACATTCTAAACCCCCATTAGTTTAATCGTTTTTAAAAATGTTTTGTGCAACCAGGTATAGACATGTTATTACAGATTGGATCACATATGTATTTACATTATGTGATCCAAACGTGACATCTTCTAATAATATTTTACCGTTCAAAGAATGGGTAAAATTTTTAGTTTGTAAATTCCGAATTAGTGTATTATTCTTTTGTTCCATTTTCCACATATAAAACAAGCTGCATAATTAGTTACTATAAAAGTCTATCTCTCCTTAGCGCCTTGGTGCGGTTTAACCTTTACAAATTTAAAATATTACGATCCATACATTGGTGCAGATGTTCCATTTATTCTTTCTCAAGGTCATGGAAACAAGCGTTATTTACCGCACTTTCGCTGATAATTTGTGATTTAACTATATTCCGACTTCTTTTTGCACAAAATTCTTGATATAGCAATAAATTGGCTCACAATATTTTATGAACATCTTAAAACAAACTCTTCTAGTTATTTACACGATTTTTCATTAAATTCCAAATCTTTTACTACTAAAACGCTGCAACCAGTAACTATGCATTCACCTATGTGATGAAATAATTAATAAAGAAATAGGTATAAAATTAAAAAAGAAACTTAAAAATGTTTAAAAAGTTGTTTTAATGTTTAATAAAATGTTCTGTGCAATTTAGTGTTATATCAGGAATTTAGTGCAACAAAAACAAAAAAGATTCGTGATCAGCGCCCCAAAAATCCCCGTATACCAAATTTCTTCAAAATCGGAGTTGCCGCAACTTTCTATAGACAATTACCGGAATTTATTGTCGGATACGTTTCGTTTTTAAGATATCCATAATCAAAGTTGAAAAGCAAACTAGCCTTATTTTCACTATATTCCTTCTTCTTTTAAAGCTAAAGTAGATAATAGAGAAATATTGCACTGTAAAATAATACTAGGAGAGCCCAAGATGCTAAATTTGCAGTTACTGAAGCGTCTTAGAGACCTATTGGGTTGCAAAGCTTAGATGATAAGAAAAAAAATCCTAATTCATGCTGATTGCAAAAATGGTTTTGTGCAAAATGCTAGGTTAGTGTTTAAAGCGGGACAATGTTCTGGTGACTACTACGGACCAGAGAAATGGAGAGAGATAGAGAACTCGCTTCGACACAAGGATCTAGGTACACCGTACGATTATCGACTGGAAAATATTGCGGCTGCGCATTCGTCCCGCGTGACGTGAAACATGTTTTCTTGCCAAGTCGTGAAAACGTATATACAAATTTCTTGACGATATGGTGAAGGTTTAATAGAAATAAAACAAATTAATTTAGTTATGCACCAAGCATCAAGTAATATAAGTATATAGTTAGTTATCTAATTGTAGCTTAATTTAATTTTGTAGTTATTTTTTTCAATAATTGTAATAGTCACTGTAAAAATGGGGAATCCCGTATACTTAATAAATAAAGAAATAATATTATTATATTAATATACGAACCTAACTTACATACAGTATGAATGAAGGACAAAAAAAACAAACGTGAAAGATATGAAAAAAAAAGTGGATGATGAATTAGTATTCCTTTTCTGTGTGCGAATAAACATATTTTATTTAATATTAATTTTTTTTTATAGAGAGGTTACCGTAATTATTACCTTCCTAGAAGGTATTGAAATTATGTAATAAAATATGTCATTAAATAAACCTCTTGTTTTTTATAAAAAAATAAAATATAAAACTAAAACAAAACCTACTTAGGTAACTTATAATGTTAATATAATTAATATGAAGTGCAAGTCATAATAAAAATAATCCGTGAAATGTGAAATGAGTATTGAAAAATAAAAACCACAGAATACTGATAGACGCACAATAAAAACTCAAATGAGTGAAATGTTAGGTTAAGTACAACATGAAATTACTAAAATACGACTAATGCGCAGCCGCAATATTTTCCAGTCGATAATCGTACGGTGTACCTAGATCCTTGTCGCTTCGACCACTGCGCAGCGCATCCCATTTGCGGGAACGGCACAATGATCTGAAAAATAAATATGGATGAATGCAGCGAAAATCACAATAACCCCTACGTGGGCACCGCGCAGTACACTTGTGGGCATGCGCAATAAACATTTACTGACTAGCCGAAAACAAACAACAGGACCGGGTTTAACATTTTGTATATGATTCATTTATAAAGAAAATATACCAAGTAATTTTGGGGTATACATATTTAAATATTTTATTTTAAGTCTGTATTCGTCTTTCATAGCAGTCCCTAAAAAGTAAACCGGTTTTATATTGGGGACTATTTTTTGTTGTATATTTTTTTATTTTTCGGTCGTATCGCCGATTTTATTAAGATTTAGCAAACGAGAGTGCTTAGAAGCACTATTTTATTACTAAAACACCTTCTTTTGATTCATGAGGACCCACTTTTACTTAACCTCAAACCTGCACGCTATTTTATGTATTGTTCCAAATCACCTCGTATAAAAACACGTGCCTTCGTTTTTATACTTTTATTAACAATGTAACGTAACTATGGTTACAATAACGGCAAAATCTTAAATTGTCACTGTCTCGAAGTTTACAGCACAAAAGTCGAATCTGTACTAATCGATCGGAGGTTTCCCGTCGCTCTTTTATAGTATGGTGGAAGAGTAAAGAATGATCTAGAATCTTCGAGAAATATCGTGAAAATTCCATAGTACAGGATGGCATAGAAGTTCTTAATGGATAATTCGGACGTTTTCGGAAACCTTCGAAACTGATGAAAGAACTTGGAAAATCTAAGGTAAATTATTCAAATAAATTATCAGACTAAATTAAAAGGTCCTAACTTTATACAATTCTATAAACTAACACTTATTTTTAATGTCCGTAACAGTATTATTATCTTCCTTCTTAACACTACCTTGACACAACAAAACTGAATAGTTGGTATTTTATTATAAAAGCAATTAGATTTGGTGTAACTTGTTTGAGGAATAAATCTCAATTCATAAACTGATATTTCGTTCCCGTTGGCGTAGCAGTTGTCGTTCAGTTAAGTTTGGCGTGTAATACCATTGAAATTGTTTATTTTTGGGGTTAGGGCCAGACTGACCTTATATTTGTAATTGAAACCACAAAAAAAAAGCGAATTACAAATATTAAAATTGGTAATGTACCCAGTAAGTAATTATTGATTTAATTTGCCTACAAATGCCAACTTGAAATAAACTTGATAATGTAATAATCTTAAACTAGGCTTAAAGCGCAATGGAATCGCTTGGACTATTTAATTTTATTCAAAACATTCCACAGAAAGATACCCATGTTCCTTTTTTAACATACGAGCAATAAGCAATCTACAAGATATTATATGGTATAAATCGTCCTCAATATCACAAAGCGGCGTATCTTTATGTTTAAATTTCACGAGGGTGCTTTTTAGGTATTTTTGTACTACTCTTTTTTAGTAAAATGAAATAGGCTTAGTATTATATTTCTATAACTTTTAAAGATATCAAAATCTAACATATGCCAATTTGTAATATTAAGAAGCAACTTTTTTAAGCAATTACATCAGCTCTAGTCAATTTTCCTACTTTTTGAGATACGCCACATCGTGATATTGCCGACGAAATTGCTTATGGCTACGTGTTTTAACTTGAAAATATGTCAAATTATTTTAATTAAACTGCCATATTTTATTTTGTGTAATTATAAATGCATTAGTCCAATGCTAATACAGGGTGTCCGACTATATTTTAACCCATTTTCACCGCGAATAATTTTAAAAGAAATAAAATTATCAAAATGCGGTTTTCGCGAAAAGCCTTAGATTTTTTTAAGTTTCTTTTTATATCCTTGCCATTTGGTTGTGACATTTATTTCTTACGAAAACGGTCAATTTTCGTATATAGGGCAAGTTTGTTATTTTAAATTGAACCCCAAATATATTTTTCTATAATCCTTAAATACAATTTTTTCCCGCTAAAAAAAATTAACCCAAACCATGACTATTTCAAAAATAATGGATTTATTGATCTCTAAAAAATTGACTGCATGGCAATAAAGAGTATTATTTAAAACAGGAAATTTGCTACTTACTCATTATTTAATTTTGGTTATGCAAAACTTAAATTAAATAAAAGTTTAAAAAACACCAAGAATTACTCACAACGCACAAATAAAACACCAAATGCCTTACCTGGATTTTACGATCGGGAAATCCCAAATTATAAATTAAATTAGGATGAGTGTGACCCTGTCACCGCATAGGTAAACGTTTTCAGTGTTGCAACCACTATATTTATTAAAATACTGCTAATTTTGTCAATGTTGCCAACACTATATTGGGTTTTAAATAAAAAATGCTAACCTTTATAACAACTGCGCATGTGCAAAGGTGTACAGCAATTCTCCCAGTGTGGGGTAAAAAATTCTTGCGCAGGTCTATTGAAAATATATGGGGATCATTTTCTATTAGCAATCCTTTTAATTTTTAGATCATTGGAACGGCATGGGCGCCGCCATATTTACCCCTATTTTCCTGGATTTGTCAAAAGTAATTTACACTAACCTTATTTTCACTATATTCCGCCTTCTTTTTGCACAAATTTTTTATAAAACACTAAATTGCCACACAATATTTTATAAACACCTTTTAAAAAACCTGTTTTTTATTTATTTTACACGTTTTTTTCATTAAATTGAAAATAATTTACCCATAAATGCTGCAACCATAAATACAATATGTAGATGTATTTATGGTTGCATACACGAGTTTGTTTAAAGTAAAGCTTTTGAATTAATATAATTAATAATAAAAAATGTTTTTAAAGGGTTTTTGATGTTAAATGAAATTTAAGTTAATATGAAAAAATTTTAGTATTATAATATGAATTTTGTGCAAAAAGAAGGGAAAATATTGTGAAAATAGCTTTGTTCGTAGAGCAGTCAGAAACTATCAGAAACCGTCAGACGCATGCGCATTTAGTTAAAAGTGTTCGTAGAGAAGAAATCCCAAACTGCTGATCAAAAATCCTCTGTTCGCAGACGTCCAATTTTTCGTTGTGAACTAGTTTCCAACCGTCAGAATAATTCGCTGATTTTGGAGAAATTTTTAGTTTGAGACATGCGCAATGACCATTACGTCTGTGTTTTGTCATTTATTTTATTGATTCGTAGTTGCAGGTAGTTGTTTACAAACAGTTTAGCTAGTTTTTAGAGTTTACTTAGTGTGTGTTCAGAAATTACATTTTAATTTTTGGTTGGTTTAAAAACGTAAATTTAATATTTAGAAGTGTTAATCTTTAAATAAATTCAGAATTATAACAAATAAATGCGATCACGGAAGACCATGTAAAATGTAAACACAAACACAAAAGTTGGGTTAGGGGTTCCATTTGGCATTTTACATCATACCGTTCGCAGAGATAAAAATTTCAAACTAATCAGAAAATTATTTCCAACCAAGCATGCGCATTTAAAATTGGAAATTGGTTGGAAATTTTGTTCTACGAACAAAGCTATTAAGATTAGTACAAATATCAACTTTGATGATGGATATCTCGAAAACAAAACGTTTCCGACTAAAAAATTCTTTCAGATTCGTGATCAGCGCTCCAAAAACCCCCGTATACCAAATTTCGTCGAAATCGGAGTTGCGGACAGTTTCTAGACAATTACCCACATTTTTAACTCAAACTTATTTTATTCGCAAAAATGAAATATTATTTTTCAAAACTAATTTCATTAAAAATCAAGATTTTTGTTTACAAATAAGGTTTTGACATAACAACAAATGACAAGTAGTGGACATCCATGGCGGCGCCCGGTATTTGCCTTCTCGCGCATGGTAAAGCGACTTCTCCCCCTCTCCATTTCTCTGCTACGGACAAATGAATAAGGGAAATTTCACCAAGCGGCTAATGGAAAAATTAATTCCAAATATTCCCGAAAGCAGTGTAATCGTCCTTGATAATGCTCCATACTAGTGATGTGAGAATACGTATTAATTATTCCGTCTATTCCGAATAGTAAACTATTACGAATTAATCCGAATATCAAAATATTACGTATTAGTTAAATCCGTTAAATGTTACGTGTATATATGCAACCCGTAATGTCGCCAGATATTCGTAACCCGTCATAGGAATACGAAGGCGAACGTCGCTAACGGATGAAAATACGGAATACGGTATATCTACTATTTATTATTAAATGGAGTCGGGTCGAGGCGGGGATATTCCTTCGATTTAAATCGTTTGTTTGCCAGTGGTGGTGCGTGATGTTTGAATGTTTGATGTTTTGTATTCTATTATTCTTTTTATCAAATATTAAGTTATATTTTTTGTATTTCGTTTGATTTATATAGTGTCCGTCGTGGTTCTTTTTCTACTTGTTTGCCTTTTGATGATATAGTTAGTTAGGTAGTTTTTAAGTCAGCTTTTTCAAAAGAGAATGTTTATTTCTTATGTCGATAAAGTTTATATTTATTTAATTTGATATGATTTCATTGTTGCGTCGCATAAACAAACAAGACTGTTTCCGTAGTCGGAAATACTCGGAATAATCTAATTCGGATACGAATGATTTCCATCAAGCGCAATGTTGCCGCACCCTTCGATGCGTGGAAATAATACGGAATAGTAATACGTAATAGTACATTCCGAATATCAAACTATTCCGAAACCATACATTCCGAATATCAAAATCATCCGAATATTTACAACACTACTCCATACCATTCTGTTTAGAAAGATAAGGTTCCAACTAAATCTTCCTTAAATGGAATACCTACAGTGACTGATAGTTCAGGAAAAGAATAAATAATGTTTATAAATTGTTTTAAAGAGTGAAAGACAATTTTTTAATCACAAAAATATGTTATATGAAATAAATAAATATATTAAAAAAGTTTGTATATTTTGTATAGCACCAAATATTTACTTTATATTTATATAATTATTTGTAGAGTTTTTTTCTTAAGTTAAATATGTTTTAAATTTTAATTAAGTGATATTTTTAAATACCCAATAATTTAACGAAACAAGAGTATGTTTTTAGAATATCTAACAATAAAGGTTTCCAAAATTATTGTCTTCCAATTTTTACACATTTTATTAATTTATATCTATGCTATTTAACTAGAACGACCTTAACCAAATGAAAAAAAATGAAATATTTGATCATTAAATACAATTATTCTTGAATTTGAACATTTACTTATAATAAAATATATGCCGTAGCAAGCCTATGGTGACCACGTGTAGTCTGGAATTTAACTTTCCCCTTATCGATACGTCGTGGTTTTAGATTCATGTGTGTATCTGTATACATAATGCCGCCATACTACTACGTAAATAGTTTAAAGTAAAACATTTTAGTAACGTAAACCGTAAAACCTAAGACTTAAGCGTGTTAAGAAAGACGTAAGAAGGAAGCAGTAATAGCAGGTCAATTTACGAAGTGACTAGGGGCACGTTGATGTGCCGCGATTATTTTTTACCGGACACGTGTATGACGTCACTACTGTCTACTATCCTTATTTTTACTATATTATCCCTTATTTTTGCACTAAATTCCTGATATAACACTAAATTGGCAGACAATATTTCATTTTACATTAAAAACCTTTTTAAAACCTGTTTTTTACTGATTATAAGCCTTTCTTTATTAATATAATAAAAGGTTTGCTTTAAATCAAGTCGCCATGTTTGAAACTACTATACACAACACCAACTCCACAGTCGGTGTTGCTATACACATAGGTGTAGGCATGGTTGCAGCGTTTTGTGCTTAAAAAAATAGAATTTAATAAAAAACGTGTAAAATAACTAAAAAGAGGTTTTTTAAGGATTTTTATAAAATATTGTATGCCAATTTAGTGATAGTTTGAATTTCAACTTGGATGATGAATAATGGCACGCTCAGCAGTGACGTCATACACGTGCCCGGTAAAAAATAATCGCGGCACATCAACGTGCCCCCAGTCACTTCGGTCAATTTAGTTCCTTAATTTAAAGAATTTCCCTACGTTTTTTAAGGTTATGAATATTGGCTGTTGTCATTTTTATAAATTTATTTTATAAAATATAATTTAAGTAGATTTGCTCTTCCATGTTCCAACAGGCATCAACATCAATTAATAAAAATACGTAGGGTGTTCGAAAAGTTTTGAGATAAGTATACGTAAATTTATTTGATTTTTTCAAAATAGTGTAGGCTTTTTATTTGTGTCTAGGGTTTCTTCTAAATGATAGCGGGAATCGTTTCTTTAAACAGGTTTATTTAGAATGCAAAAATCGGGTATTCACAAAAGGTTCTGGTATAATGTGTAATTCTAGGATTATACGAAAACTTAACAAATTTGCGGAATCGTCTTAATCACAACGTCGTTCTTTCTTTATCTTTTGCCCAACTTGGCCGTCTTTCGTCTTCCGTCGTTTTTTGGGTAAGATTATCGTCGTTAGCACCCAAAATTGTAATCGGTGGTTTTTCGTCTTACGTCAGCTTTCAAAACTCAACAACCACTGATCTCGCGATCCGTCTTTTTCTCCGCTCTCCCTCAAACGCCCTCTCGCGATAACCCTGAGGCATTACACATAGCCGTAGTTAGCGGGGAATGAATAAATATAATAAAATAAAATAAATTTATCGTTTTTTTTTTTTTTTTAAATAATTAACATAACTAAATATTTTTGCACTTCCTACACTCGGCCATCCTGATTATGAATCCGACTCGGATTCGCTATTATGTTCGACCCATGGTTTTAAGTATTCCAAACACGTAGAAGTCCGCATTGGACCATCATGATATCCTACCCTTATTACATCATATCTTTCATTTCCTTTGACTTTAACAATTGGACTCTTTGTTTGACCTCCGAACAGTGCGGACGTGCGTAGAGGACTACAAAGTTCTTCCCGGAGTGGCGGCTGGAGGTGTCGTATAAACGTTTTTTACCTTCGGGGATCAAGGAAAGATTCACGCTAAATTGACGGCATCTTTCTTCTGGATCTAAGCGCTGTGAGCGAAGATTCCTATAAGCTGATGGTATCCTGATTGGTGATGAACACGAGGTATTTCTCAAATGGCGGGAAATGGATGGGCGTGCCATGGGAACTGTCAGAAGTGAAAGTGAAGGTTATACGTAACACCAGTAGCAGATCTTGGTTTGACAGTCGACAATTTATGCATTGCATCGAAAATTGAATTATTTGTTTTCTTTTTGGAATTTCTGGGAGCTACAAGCTCGATTATCCAGATTTTCCGCCGACGAAGCCCTGGAAAGCATTGACCGGAAGGGGGAGAGTGGTGGATTGGACCTGAGGGGACCAAAACCAAGAAAAAACAATAGAATAGAATAGACTTTAACAATTTCGTATGGTCCTAGGTATTTTTTTCTTAATTTTAATCCTGGGCCATACTGAGTCCTTTTAATGGCGACAAGATCTCCTTCCTTGTATTGCCTAGCTTTTCTCCTTCTTAGGTTATATTGGTGTCTATTTTCGTCCTGTATTTTTAATATCTGCTTTTTACTTTCTTCTCTTATTCTCTCTCTATTGTCATTAAATTCTGCTATCACTTCTTTATCTAGTAATTCTTTGATCAAGACATCTTCCTTATTTCTCATTTTTGTACCTAATAGGATTTCAAATGGACTAGTATCAATGCTCCTTTGTATGGTACAATTCAAAGCTCTTTGGACCTTGTCAATAAACTTAAACCACTTCTCCGGATTATCAAGGCTGAGCTTAGTAATTACTGGAATTATGATACGGTTAATCCTCTCTACTTGTCCATTACTTCTCGGAACTCCCGTGGTTATAAGAATATGTTTTATATTTTCATCTGAGCAATAATTTTCAAATTCTTCTGCAGTGAAAGCGGTTCCTCGATCACTAATAATCCTGGCAGGATTACCAAAAATTTTTTGTTGTTTTTTCAGACAATCCACCGTTTCCTTAGCTGTTGTAGATTTTGTAGCATAAAGCCACGTGAACTTGGAAAAATCATCAATCACTACCAGTATATGTTTATAATTCTTGTTGGTACTAGGTAAGGGTCCTAGATGGTCAATATGATAAGTATGTAAAGGACCTTCCATTTTCGATATTGGGTGTAAAAAGCCTTCTTTTTTACCCTCTTTTTTATTTCCCAAAATACATGGAACACAATTTCTTACGCAGTTTTGTATTTTCTCTTTTAATTTTGGTATATAAAATTCCCTCTTAACAACCTCTTCAGTTTTGGCTATCGCAAAATGTCCAATTTCATGATTTCTCTTAATTATCTCCATGTGCATTGCTTTTGGAACTACTACCAATTCTTTTCCAGATTCATACTTGTATAGTATATTATATTATTTAGAAAATAGTCTTCATAACTTTCCTGTGTCTCTAAAATTTTCTTGATAGCTTGCACATATTCATCTGAGTCTTGAGCTAATTTAATACGATTAACAAGTCCATTTTCAGTGGTAATAATTTCATTTATCGGCATTACATTTATGGGATACCTGCTGAGTGCATCCACATGTGACATCTACGTACCTTTTCTGTGTACTATTTCGTACTGATACTCTTGTAAAAGTAAAGCCCATCTAGCCACTCTTGTGGTAAGATCTTTTTATCCATGGTTCGCTGAAACGCCGAACAATCCGTCACAATTCGAAATGGGAAACCAAGTAAGTATATTCGAAATTTTTTAACAGCTTGAATAACAGCGAGTACTTCAAGTTCGTAACTGCTGTATTGTTCCTCCGCCGGAGTAGTTTTTCTGCTCATATAATATATGGGATGAAATTTGTGATCGACATCTGATTTTTGCATCAGACAAGCTCCATATCCCAGCTTGCTTGCGTCTGTGTGAAGTTCTGTCTCGCTTCCCTGCTTATATAGGCTTAATACTGGCTCTTTTGTTAAAAGTTCTTTCAACTTCAAAAAGCAATTTCTTCCTTTTCTCCGAACTGAAATATTCTATCTTTCTTCAACAGGTCACTTAGCGGCCTAGCTAGTATTGCATATGAAGCAATGAATTTTCGGAAATAATCCGTCAGTCCTAAAAAAGATTGTATCTGTTTAACAGTAGTCGGTTTAGGAAATCTGCTTATGGCCATTGTTTTCTCTTCCGAAGGCTGTACTTTTCCAGTTTCAATAATAAATCCTAGGAACTAAACTCTTGTTTTTAGAATTTGACACTTTTCTTTTTAAGTTCGAGCCCATAATCTCTTGCTACTTCTAATACCAATTTTAGACGTTCAATTCCTTGTTCTTCATTTTTACAAAGAATTATAAGATCATCCATGTAATACATAACTACATTTTGTGCAGTCAAATCTCGAAAGATATGTCCTATGTATCTTTGAAAAACTGCAGGGCTATTACAGAGCCCAAATGGGCACCTTAAAAATTCGTACTGCCCATTATGCGTCACAAATGATGTATACTTAATGCTTTCCTCTCCTACAGGTACATGAAAAAAACCATTTCTTAAATCAAGAGTACTGAAGTAGTTAGCATCTTGTAAACGATCTAAAACATCTTCTATTAAAGGTAACGGAAACCGATCTTTGACAATTTTTTTGTTAATTTTACGGTAATCACAACAAATTCTAGTTCGGCCATCTTTTTGCTGACCAGAACAATCGGGCTAGCAAAATCTGAAAAACTGGGCCTTATAATACCCTCCTCTAACCATTCACTTATCTGTTTTTCAACTATTTCCTTCTCTGGAATAGCTAATCTTCGAGGACTCTGGAAAATTGGTTCCTCACTTTTCAATACAATATTCATCTTAATATCCGGTGTTTTACGTCTATCAGGTTTATAGTTTCCTATTAGTTCTTGCACTTTTCTTCTATTTTCTAGATCTTTAATATGTCCCAAATCTACCTCTTCACTTTCCTGATGTTCATGTAAGGTAATGTGCATGAGAAAGTTATCTGCCTCTTTTTTACATAGCACAATTCCATCACTCCTTATACTTATGTCAGCGTAAGATAAAAGATTATTTCCTACGATTGCTTTAAAACTTGATGCATCCAAGGGAATCACATAGAACTTCAAGCTAACTTCTATATCATTCACAAATACTTTTTGACAAAATGATCCTAAAGTTTTAACTTCATTAGATCCAATTCCTCTTATAGAAATTGAATCACTTTCTACTTTAATGTCTGGCAGGTAATCCTCAACTACATCCACCCTTAAAGCACTTATGTCACTTCCGGTATCTAACAACGCTATCAGCTGAACCTCATTGATTTTTAGCTTAACACTTGTTTTTGGTATTACTTCAACTAAATTCACATTTGCTTTTGATGCACTTTTCTTAGGACACTTTGATGCAATATGTCCATAATTGTTACATCCGAAACATTTTACTCCTTTGCTCTTATCCGGACATCCACTAGACTTATGGCCTTTCGCTCCACAGTTGTAGCACAATTCTTCTTTCCCTTTTGGTTCTTCTGACCGTCTTCCTTGATTTTTTCCCAAGTGTTTTCCAAATTTATTCTGTCCATTATCATATTTTTTCCCATGTACAACCTGAGGGTTACTAGCTTTCATTTGTTCGTATAGCTTAATTTTTTCTTTAAATTCTGAGAAATTTCGAGCTCCATATAGAATAACTTTATTCGCATTGTAATCTTGAATTCCATCTATTATACACTGTATAACAACTTCCGGTTCTATATTTGCTCTACTTCCTATTTCCCGCATCACTAATACATACTCTTGTACTGATTCCTCTTTTTTTTCAGTCTTGACATTAATAACCTATGAACTTGAGCACTACTTACCTTTACTTCAAATTCTTGAATCAACCTAACTTTTAAAGTTTTCCATGACTTAATACCTTTTTCCGACTGAACAAAAAGTTTTGCCAGTCCAGTTAGTGATTTCTTTGCGAAAACCAATTTTTGAAGGTCATTCCATCCAGTCACATCTGCAATTTCTTCAAAATCTGATATCCATTTCTTTACTGGATAGTCTGCTTTTCCATCGAAAGGTCTAATACTATCTTCTATGTCTCTAAAAGTTAAAGCGAATGAGCCACTACTACTTCTTGTTCCACTTTGTAAGCGATCTCTAACCTGTGCCAAATTTTCATCATCGTCATCATCATTACTGTCTTCTTCCTCTTCTTCTTGTTCATTTTCTTCTTCTTCTTCTTCTCCGTCCATAAACGATAAATCATTCAAACAAGAACACACTCGATCCACTATATCATTAACCGATCCCGTATAGTCTAAATTTAATATATGACACACTGACACAAGATCATTTACCTCCATTTCATCTTTCAATTTACTTACTCTTTCGGTATATTCATCAGATTCTTTGTCTAAGTTAAATCCAGAAAACTTAAGCACACTTTTCCGCGCAACTTTAGGTCTACCTTCCCTACCAAATGCAACCATGTGTAAAGCCTGTACGGCTTTAAATTGGGCATTAGTTATATTTTGATTAATCTTTTCAAAATCTTCCAACTTCGACATTTTTCTCACAAAGACACAAACGAAAAAAAAACAAACGGAAAAATCAAAAATATTAGAAAAGTATAAAAGTGGCCCGATAAATCATAAAAAGTATGCCACTGGAATTTTAATCTACCATATCAAAACACGTATAACCGCATTAAGCAAAAAGAAAGACGTTGCTTTACTAAAAATACCTAAATCTAAAATATTTGAAACGTCACTGAACAATAATATAGGTAACAGTTTACTCACTAAAAATATAGTGTCTTTTCACTAATAAACATAGGTACATGTATATATATATATATATTTATATATATATATATATATATATATATATGTATATATATATATATATATATATATATATATATATATATATATATATATATATATATATATATATATATATATACGTCACCAAATAATTGTGCGACTGTAATTAGGTAACCACAAAAAAAATCAATACTTAAAACCTTATTAACAGTAACTACTCTAAACACAATTTTTAAATCATTATTTCACATCTACTCTACCTTATTCATACGTTTTAAGTCTACGCCACAGAGTAAAATTAAAAAGAAACATAATTCAGGTTTTGAAATATTTCTTAAAACATTTTTTTTCAAAAATAAAATAACATTTACTAGCTAGATCTCTTAAACTATTTTTTCTTATATTCGACAAACTCTTATGCAATTGTCATAAAAAAGAAAACAAATATAAACAGTGTTCTAAATAGAAATTATGATCTCTAGTTTGTTTTTACTATTATTAAATTTTTAAACAATACAAGAAAAAGCTTCACTTGAGCAACAGCAGTCTATCATCATGAATTGTCATATAAAATAATAAAACATCCTACCTTAGTGGTCCATTTTATTTAAACACCAATAAATAAATTAAATATCATACTCATCTCCCAAACAAAACAAATCACAGTTGTCAAAACCAGCTGATCCAATTCAAACAACACGTGGTGATATTCGTGACTTCCAACGGTAACCGCGGCAGCCTATTGGTTCTGTGAAATAGCCTCGAGCTAAGGTGCCGATGTCTCCTACGCAGGCGCCATCACCGCCATATCTCTTTGTAAAACTTGCTTAGCAACAGTATTACCGATTTTCAAACTTCTTCTATTTGTCATTCTCCATTTTCCAACTTCGATCCCTCTATCCCGGACGAGGCCCCCAAAATGTAGGCTTTTTATTTGTGTCTAGGGTTTCTTCTAAATGATAGCGGGAATCGTTTCTTTAAACAGGTTTATTTAGAATGCAAAAATGGGGTATTCACAAAAGGTTCTGGTATAATGTGTAATTCTAGGATTATACGAAAACTTAACAAATTTGCGGAATCGTCTTAATCACAACGTCGTTCTTTCTTTATCTTTTGCCCAACTTGGCCGTCTTTCGTCTTCCGTCGTTTTTTGGGTAAGATTATCGTCGTTAGCACCCAAAATTGTAATCGGTGGTTTTTCGTCTTACGTCAGCTTTCAAAACTCAACAACCACTGATCTCGCGATAGAGGTACAAGCGTCTAGCCCCTTGGAAGCAACTATTGATCCTGGCTTTATTTATAATATTTTTAACAATTTTTTGTTCGAAATCAATAAACCTAATGACTTTAACCTAAAAATAACAAAAAACTGCAAAATAATCCATAAATATAGTTTTTTTATTTTCTGATTATTTTCAAGGCAATAGCATTGGAAAAATCCCAAAAATTCAGTTTTTTCTTAATATCTGGGTAATGATTATGTTTACAAAAAAAGGTATATAGCCTCTACGATAGAGCTTTTACAACTGCATCTTTTTGTATTATAAACTTTTTATAGTGTCCTTTAGTTTTTGAGATATTTATGATTTTACTTTTTTCTAAAATATTTAATTTCTCAAAAACTATAAAAATACAACAAATCTTATTAAACAAAAAATATAGACAATTAAAATGCCCATCTTAATTGTTATTTGACAAGATTGCATAGCTTAAATAATAACACAGACATAAAAGAAAATGTGATTTTTAATAAAATTTTTAGCTGAAAATGCTAAAAAATAGAGATTTTTTATTTATAATATTTTTACCAATTTTTTTGTTCAAAATCAATAAACCTAATGACTTTAACCTAAAAATAACAAAAAACTGCAGAATAATCCATAAATATAGTTTTTCCAGGATCCAGGATCAATAGTTGCTTCCAAGGGGCTAGACGCTTGTCCACAAGGCAGGTCCAAAGAACAAATGGAGGGAGAAGCTGGAAGCAACTACTGATCCTGGAAAAAACTATATTTATGGATTATTCTGCAGTTTTTGTTATTTTTAGGTTAAAGTCATTAGGTTTATTGATTTTGAACAAAAAATTGGTAAAAATATTATAAATAAAAAATCTCTATTTTTTAGCATTTTCAGCTAAAAATTGTATTAAAAATCACATTTTCTTTTATGTCTGTGTTATTATTTAAGCTATGCAATTTTGTCAAATAACAATTAAGATGGGCATTTTAATTGTCTATATTTTTTGTTTAATAAGATTTGTTGTATTTTTATAGTTTTTGAGAAAATAAATATTTTAGAAAAAATTAAAATCCTAAATATCTCAAAAACTAAAGGACACTATAAAAATTTTATAATACAAAAAGATGCAGTTGTAAAAGCTCTATCGTAAAGGCTATATACCTTTTTTTGTAAACATAATCATTACCCAGATATTAAGAAAAAACTGAATTTTGGGATTTTTCCAATGTATTGCCTTGAAAATAATCGGAAAATAAAAAAACTATATTTATGGATTATTTTGCAGTTTTTTGTTATTTTTAGGTTAAAGTCATTAGGTTTATTGATTTCGAACAAAAAAATTGTTAAAAATATTATAAATAAAGCCAGGATCAATAGTTGCTTCCAAGGGGCTAGACGCTTGTGATAGAGGTGTGACTGCGATCGCAGTCGCTGCTACCAATCACCGGTTATTAACAAATCATTTTGGTAGCTGCTACTTGCGCCTGGCGATAGCAGTGAAAATCACTCTTTAATATCCGCAGTTCGCAGAGGGTAGCGCTGCCCGTAACCACAATATTAAACGGCGACTGCGATCGCTGGACGGTGATTGTGATTGCGATTCAGTGATTCCATTGTTTTTATGAGGTGATTCTAACCTCTTTTGTTTATGTTTATGGGGATTCATGTTTACGTTAGTAAAACAGGAAGCGAATTGGCTTGCTTACTGGATGAAAACTATTTTTTTATCAATTTAATTTATTAATAAATCTATTGCGAATGGGTTGCCCAAAAATATGATCAAAGAAACTATAAATGTTTATAAAAAAATTAATATACTCTATTTGATGCTCCAAACTTCAGTGTAATGTCCGTTTTTTGTTATATACACTTACATATCAACTAATTACAAATCAATAATTAAATAATATGTATAATTAAATGACAGAATGTATTTAAAAATGATATATTTTTTCTTCATTTAATTTTAACAAGGTTAACTATGACTTTATTTATGAAAATTTAGCATGTTTCCGTAAAGAGTGATAATATCACAGTTTTCAGTAGCAGCTACTTTTAGATAGCAGTAGCAGCGATCACCGATATCAAAAAATCACTGTTAAGCCCACCGCTATCTCGCGATCCGTCTTTTCTCCGCTCTCCCTCAAACTCCTCTCTCGCGATAACCCTGAGGCATTACACATAGCCGTAGTTAGCGGGGAATGAATAAATATAATAAAATAAAATAAATTTATCGTTTTTTTTTTTAATTAAGTAACATAACTAAATATTTTTGCACTTCCTACAATAGTTTTCACCACATTGCATACACTTTTCCATTCTAACTAACCAGTCACTGAAAATAGCTTTCCACTTTTCATTTGAAATTTCAGCGCATATTTTATCCCAGGCCTCCAGTAGCGCGTTTTCAGTTTTAAACTTTGGTCCTTTTAGTTGGCTCTTGACAAAAGGAAACAGTCCAAAGTCACACGGCGCCAAGTCGGGGCTATAAGGCGGATGTTCCGAAAAGTCTCAAGCCTGCATCTGTCAAAAATTGACTGGTAAGTTCAGCTCGATGAGGTGGGGAATTGTCATGATGAATGTACCAGCTATCGAGTTGCGAGTTTGGGCGAATCACTCTTAACTTTTCTATAAGTTTTGAAAGGCATACTGTAGTGTACCAGAGAGCATTTACGGTCTTCTGTTCTCGAAGCACAACACGTTCAATTATTCCTCTTGAACCAAAGAAAACAACTATCATTATTTTTTTACAGGTCTTGATTTGCGAACTTCGGTCGGAGTTTCTTCACCTTCGAGAACCCATATCTTATTCTGTTGTTTAGTTGGGACGTCGTAATAATAAAGATAAGTTTCATCTCCCGTGACGATCGACACTATGTCTTTAGATTTACCCTCCTGGAATTTGGACATCATTTTTTTACACCAATTCACTCTTTGTGTCTGCTGCTCGGGAGTTAACTTGTGTGGAACCCAAAGAGTACACATTTTTCTAAAACCCAAGTGCTCATGTATGATCGTGTGTAATGTTGCTAAACTTATGTTCAATGTCTCTTCTAATTGTCGATAGGTAATTCGTCGGTTTGTTTCTATAGCTTTTTGGACGGCAGATATGTTTTCTGGGGTAACTACTTCACACGGTCGATCTGAGCGTGAGGCGTCTTCAAGCGAAAACGAGCCCCGCTGAAATTGTTTGTACCATCTGTATATGGTCGCACGAGATGGACAGTCATCATCAAGTATAGGCTTCATTTCTTCTAAACACTGTTCTTGAGATAACCCACGTGAAAAGTTGTATTTCAAAATTGCACGGCACTCGATAGTCGTCCACGACGCCATTGCGCTAAAATCGCTGGACACGAACTGGCGCAAAACTGATACTTTACTAATAACTATGTAGGACTACGACATTTCATGACATGTACAAACAAAAACATCAATGTTACTTTCCTGCACCGTTTAGTTACAAAGTATCTCAAAACTTACTGAACACCCTACGTACAATTTAATGTAAATAGCCCATAAATAATTTAAAAATAAACATGATGCGACCGATTATCAGCGAAAGCGAATAATGGCTGCCGAGCTGTAAGACTAAAAGTAAGAAATTAAAATAAACCATTTATTACTGCTTACGTCTTACGGCTTAATTCTTAACTGCTTAAGTTTTTGGCACTATAAATTATCAGGTTACTATTAGCATGTTAATTTTTTTAAGGCTTAACGTTAAGTCTTATGTCTTACGTTACTGAAATTATAATCAGGCTTAAGCTTCCTAAATTTACTTAATGCAAAAAAGTGTGAGATAAATAAAATAAAAATATTTTGTGTCATTTTAGCTTTATATCAAAAATTATGTGCAAAAAAAGAGAAAATATAGTGAAAATAAAACTTTGATGATAAAAATATCAAAAGAGACTTTTTCGACTAAAAATTCTTTAGATTCGTGATCAGCGCCCCAAAATCCCCCAAATTTGGTCAAAACCGAAGTTGCCTACACTTTCGAGACAATTAAAAAAAAAAAAAGATACGTGATATCCAATTTTTCATAGTTTCGGAAATTATATGTCTATCTCACTGATCTAGATAGATTGCCAATCAATGTTATTAACTGCGCGAAACAAGTTACGTTTTATGGGCGAAAAAATCGGATCTAAATGTGGGTTATCTATGGTCTATCTCTTATAGTTTTGGAATGTCCATCCAAATCTAATAGTAAGCGGACAGAGTCGATCTATAAAGTATCCAGAAAGGTCGTAATAGTTAGTAATGGTTGGGTTGACGTCACGTCTCACGTGGAACTTTTTTCGACCATGTTAGAGTTCAAACGTTGTTAGTTAAACACCGCTACGTCATTCTTTGATAGCATTAAAATTGTCTCAAACACACATCTTATCGACTACAGAAACCCTATATCTACAATTTGGGTAGCTAGTTATTCTGTGCTACAATTAAGCGTGTCTATGGTAAAAAAATACATGGCAAGTCGGTGCTTTTGTATGTAAACATTTGGTTGTTGATGACGTAGCTGTGTTGAACTTACAGCGTTCGTACTTTATTTAATGAGATTAGTGTCAACCTCAGTGCCGGAGAAATACAGTTTAGTAGTAGTAGAATCACCATTTACACAACACTTTTTTATTATTATTAAATATAGGGTTTCTGCCGTTATTATGAAGCCAATATAAAAAAAGGATTTAACTAAACAGAACTAACCTAACCGTAGCTTAGGGCACGTTGAATTTTATTTAAAGATAGATAACGCGCTGATCACGAATCTAAAAGAATTTTTAGTCGAAAAGTCTCTTTTTTGATATTTTTATCATCAAAGTTTTATTTTCACTATATTTTCTCTTTTTTTGCACATAATTTTTGATATAAAGCTAAAATGACACAAAATATTTTTATTTATTCTCACACTTTTGCATTAAGTAAATTTCGAAAGCTTAAGCCTGATTATAGTTTCAGTAACGTAAGACATAAGACTTAACGTTAAGCCTTAAAAAAATTAACATGCTACATAGTAACCTGATAATTTATAGTGCCAAAAACTTAAGCAGTTAAGAATTAAAGCCGTAAGACGTAAGCAGTAATAAATGGTTTATTTTAATTTCTTACTTTTAGTCTTACGGCTCGGCAGCCATTATTCGCTTTCGCTGATAATCGGTCGCATCATGTTTATTTTTAAATTATTTATGGGCTATTTACATTAAATTGTACGTAGGGTGTTCAGTAAGTTTTGAGATACTTTGTAACTAAACGGTGCAGGAAAGTAACATTGATGTTTTTGTTTGTACATGTCATGAAATGTCGTAGTCCTACATAGTTATTAGTGAAGCTATCAGTTTTGCGCCAGTTCGTGTCCAGCGATTTTAGCGCAATGGCGTCGTGGACGACTATCGAGTGCCGTGCAATTTTTGAAATACAACTTTTCACGTGGGTTATCTCAAGAACAGTGTTTAGAAGAAATGAAGCCTATACTTGATGATGACTGTCCATCTCGTGCGACCATATACAGATGGTACAAACAATTTCAGCAGGGCTCGTTTCGCTTGAAGACGACCTCACGCTCAGATCGACCGTGTGAAGTAGTTACCCCAAAAACATATCTGCCGTCCAAAAGCTATAGAAACAAACCGACGAATTACCTATCGACAATTAGAAGAGACATTGAACATAAGTTTAGCAACATTACACACGATCATAGGCACTTGGTTATCAGAAAAATGTATACTCTTGGGTTCCACACAAGTTATCCTCAATATTCATATATTTAATATATTCAATATATATATATATATATATAATATATATATATATATATATATATATATATATATATATATAAAATAAGTAATTCATTGTTATATTTAAAAATAGGACCAGTGCCAAGATGTTATTCGTTGTTTTTACGTTTAAATGTGCGCGTATAGTTGGTGCATGCGGCGTACATATGCCACGAACGTGTTGCGTTTCGGGCTGCAAAACGAATTACCCCAGTTATATTAAAAACAGAGGGTTATCAAACAACATTTAATTTCCCCATAAACGATGAAATTAGAAAAGCCTGGTTGTGCGCTATTCACCGGATAAGTGTTTTTAATTAAAAGTAGTACCTATACGGTAAATGGACAAATATATTTTACGGGCTACTAATTAACTAAGTGTGTTTTTAAAAATTGGTTTAATTTGATATCAATAGTGTGTATAGTGCACCAAATCAATTATTTACCCCAAGCAATATCCCAAGGACTAAATCAACTAATGGGCATAAATATACTGGTAAGTTCACCAGAAAATATTATTTATATAGCGTTATTATATATTCTAAAAGTTATTTACCTAAGGCGGTTTTAGGGTAAATATAGTGGAAAACCTAATTTAAAGCGTTTGTTATTTTAAAGCGCATCTTATGTAATACGAATTAAGCTTATATATTTATAACTAATCACACATGCTTTCAATTCATTTTAAGTATTGCAAATATTACCAAATAAAAAATGTTTAGTTAACTTTAAAAAGCTACATTGGTCTGTTCGCAAAAATGCATAAAGCGGGGTAGAAAGCATCATAACAATTTTAATTTTTAAATCCTTACCAACAAATTTGTATAAGGCAGAAAAGTTCCTGATAAGTTTTGCAGACACATTATTGCTTTTAGGCAACAATAGTATTTAAAATTATACCTATATGTTGTCTAAAACATCCTAAAAAATTAATGTCTATATTTTGTTTAAAACACTTAAAAATTAATTAAATTTAGCATGTAATCTATTAGGAACTCATTTCAATATTCCATACTGTACAGTGTTGTTTGCAACGTTGCCTTTCTTACTTCACGGCTCAGAGTTTAAGAAGGCTGTGGTAAAGTTGAACAGATAAGCCGTTGTTGCCAAATGTTCAGATTAAAAGTAAAAAACTTTTACTGTTTGTGCTATGAGCAAACTTATGCCTAGTCCTTATGTGGCAAAAAACAGAAATTTAGATTCTAAATGTGAATTAGGCTATCTATCAAACTAATAATATTAACAAAAATACCTGATGAGCACAAAAATTAACAAGAAAATCGGCGGATTCCGAAAAAAGTTAAACATTTTCAACTTTTTTCCGAAACTGTCAAAATGAAATTTGGATATTTGGTGTATTTCTTTTATGCTCTAGAACCGTCCGAAATCGTTCTTGAACTGTCAAGAGTGTCAAAACTGTAAGAAAATACAATAGGCTGCAATTAAAAGAAACACTTTTAGTGTCGTTCGGGCGGTTCTAGACCCTAAAAAAATACACCAATTGTAGTCACGTACTCTTTGTTTGACCTCCGGACAGTCCCGGACGTTCGTAGAGGACTACATAGTTCTTCCCGGGGTGGCGGTTAGAGGTACCGTACGGGCGTTTTTATCTTCGGGGATCAAGTAAAGATTCACGCTGAATTAACGGCATCTTTCTTCTGGAGCTAGGCGCTGTGACCGAAGATTCCTATAAGCCTGATGGTATCCTGTTTGGTAGTGAACACGAGGTATTTCTACATGGCGGGAAATGAATGGTCGTGCCATGGGAACTTTCAGTAGTGAAAGTGAAGGTTATGCGTTATGCTAGTAGCAGTTCTTGGTTTGACGGCTGTCAATTTATGTATTGTATTGACTAATAGAGTAATTTTTATTTTTTTGAATTTCTGGGAGCTACGAGTTTGACTTTCCCGATTTTCCGCCGACGAAGCCCTGGAAAGCATAGTCGGAAAGGGGAAGAGCTGGTGAATTGGACCTGAAGGGACCAGAACCAAGAAAAAAATAAAATAGAATAATTGTTGTCACCTGATCAGGGGCGTGTTTATGGGGGGCAGGGGGGCGTCCACCCCCCAATTATTTTAGTTACTTGGGTAAATGTAGGTCCTGCTAAAAGATTAGTCCCAAAATATTTTAGCAAAAATAAATATATACCTTATTTGTTGTACTATAATCATCACTAATTGAATTATTATTAATTAATTATTATTATTAACAACAAAACCCATCATATAATTTTTGATGCTGACAAAAGTGACAAAGTGGCAACATTGACTAGGAGGGTTAACTATTGTGGTAAATTTAGCAACCTGCAACTGCGGCGCGCCGTTTATTGTTTTGTCTAAAATAACTTCTTTATATCAATCTTTTTATCATCTTATCGGGTAGAAAATCGGTATCGTTACAGAATGCAAGATCAGCCCTAGTTATTGTTACTTATAACGTGCTTGTATCACAAAATTAAGTGCCCGTTATTGGTTACTTCGTTATTATTTGAAATACGTTTAAATTAGCAAACTAGTAACATTTTTCACGTTCTTTAAGACTAAAGATTAGAAAAAACAATTGACAATCGGGTTTTTGAGTTATACAGCAAAATAACCTTTTTTAAATGGAACACTCTGTATATTTTATCACCATTAGAAAGATCTTTCAAAATCCTTGAAAAAAGTCCACATGTGATATATCCAATTTTTCATGGTTTCGGAAATATAGCCATCCTCAGAAATTTTATAGTACACTGGCATTATTTAAATAAAATACCCTGTATATTACATTACCAATAAATATATATTTAAAAGAGCTTTAAGAAAATACCACATTTGCTATGTCTCTCTTAAAGTTTTGGAAATATGGCCATTCAAATCTAAAAATTACGTTCAATTTTCATTATATAACAGTTTTAAGCTATAAGCAATAAGTTTTAGTGTCAGAAATAAAACGGGGAAAATATCTACCATCTTTCAGATTTAAATGGCTATATTTCCAAAACTAAAAAGATAGGCACATCAAATGTGGTATTTTCTTAAAGCCCTTTAAAATATATTTTAATTGATGATACCATATACAGGGTGTTTCATATAAAAATCCAGTTTACTATTAAACTCCTGAGGATGGCCATATTTCCGAAACTATGAAAAATTGGATATATTACATACGGACTTTTTTAAAGGATTTTCAAAGAACTTTCTTATGGTGATAAAATATACAGGGTGGTCCATTTAAAAAGGGGTATTTCGCTGTATAACTCAGCAACCCGATTGTCAATTGTTTTTTCTAATCTTTAGTCTTAAAGAGCGTGAAAAAGATACAATCCATATAACATTTTTTGCCGGCGTTGTACATTTAATTTACTGGCATTGCCAACACTCTTTAATGGCAAGGCATTGGCAAAAAGGTATCAAAAGACGCGAAATTGGGCAATTGGCCGTTATTAGGCCACGTGTTGCAGATAATGTAATGGCATTCGTCATTAATAATTTATGATGAAAAAATGCGTTTAGGATGATGGCATCCATCATTAATAAGTTATTGGCAAAAAAATGCGTTTAGGATAATGGCATTTATCATTAAATAAATACTGCAAGTTTTATAAGTTGAATGTCCCAAAAGTTAAATAACATATTTAGAATTTGGAATCGGAAAAAATGAGAAAAAAGACAGGAAAACTTTATCAATAAAAAAATTACTTAATATAAATTTACCACTAACCAAAAAAAAATAAAATAAAAAGTATGTATTAAAAAAAAGATAGTAAATCAAAAGAAAACACTTTAATATAGTAAGTATTTAAGAGACACACACTCAATTTTCAGATTCAAAACATAGGGAGAAATATTTTAAAGGAGTTAAATGTCAAAAAAACTAGTGTTTTATATATAAAAAGCTAGAAAACCACGTAGAAAACAATTGCACAAAGCGGCCAAACAAAAGCAAGGTTGCCTCATCTGTCAAATTGTCAAATGTTGTATTTCGGCTAAGCGGGAAAGTCGAATTTATCACCTTCGGTCGAAATCGTCGAAATTAACCTAGCTAATTTTACCATCATTTTATTTTTATTCTCTCAAAAATACATAATAAACATTTTGTTTGACTTAATTTTTATTTGCATAATTTGTATCAATAAAATGTTAGGAAAAGGCCATGTCCTTTAAATTATGTAAAAACATAAAATAATGTTGTTTAGCCGCCATTATAAATAAAACAGATCAAAAAATTGCTCAAATTAACATTTGAGCAATTTTTTATTTTTTAACTAACGTTAAATACCAATGTTAATAATATGGTTTGAAAAGTATGAATATGCGTTGAAGGTTTGCCTTCAAAAATCCAATATTTATTTGCCTGCAACAAAAAGGCATGTTTTATTTAATCAGGATTGGTATGTCGCCATTTTTGTATGCTTGCCGGCAATTCGCCGCATGTAAAATTTATTGGCAAATAAGTGTTTATTTAGGGTTAACTTTTTAATGCGTATTAGATGTTGGCATAATATTGCCACCAATTGCCAATGCTTTACCATCAATGCCAATATGAAAAATGTATATTGCCGGCAAATAGTGTTTGCTGGGTAGTTTGCTAATTTAAACTGTTTCATATTTTCAGTAATAACGAAGTTACAAAATGAGAGACATTTAATTTATATATATACAGGGTGTCCCATTTTGGTTGTCCCTTATGGGAAACTTGGAAACCATAAGAGATATTAAAAATCTGATACCCCATCCTCGAGCTCTTTTTGGGGAAAACATTTATGGTAAAAACAGATCATCGCTATCGCGAAGCGTTTCAGAATACAGGGTGATTCTCGATTTTTCACTTTTTGAAAGGCCCTGTAGCTTTGTTGTTATTACAGATACGAGAAAACAAATTGCACATTATAAAGACACTTTTTCCGTAGAATCCAGTGGCGTAGCCAAAAATTTTTTGAGCTGTCATTTTTGACTTATGACCCAAACATTTTTTTTATTAGGGACACCCTATAAATGATTAGGTAATTAAATTGCTTGTTTTTTCTGATTAAAATAATATATCATAGTAGGTGGTTTAATAAATTTTTTACGTCAAATATTGGAAAAATTATGTTTTTAAAGACGCATTGCGGCTTCTATCTGTTTTTAAATTGTTTTATATTTTTGTTTTAAAAGGAATCTGTCATCCCTTAGCTCAGGAGACATTTCCGTAGAAAAAGAAATAATAAAAAAAAATTAATTTATTAATTTTTTGTTTTTTTTCTACGGAAATGTCTCCTGAGTTGAGGGATGGCAGTATGGTTTATAAAGAAAAATATAAAACAATTTAAAAACAGATAGAAGCTGCAATACGTCTTTAAAATAATAATTTTTCCAATATTTGACGTAAAAAAATTATTAAACCACCTACTATGATATATTATTTTAATCAGAAAAACAAGCAATTTAATTACCTAATCATTTATAGGGTGTCCCTAATAGAAAAAAGCATGTTTAGGTCATATGTCAAAAATGACAGCTCAAAAATTTTTTGCCTACGCCACTGGATTCTACGGAAAAAGTGTATTTATAATGTGCAATATGTTTTCGTATCTGTAATAACAACAAAGCTACAGGGCCTTTTCAAAAGTGAAAAATCGAGAATCACCCTGTATTCTGAAACGCTTCGCGATAGCGATGATCTGTTTTTACCATAAATGTTTTCCCAAAAAGAGCTCGAGGATGGAGTATCAGATTTTTAATATCTCTTATGGTTTCCAAGTTTCCATAAGGGACAACCAAAATGGGACACCATTTGGTTGTCCGTACAGTGTGTCCAAGATAAGGATCCTAAGCATGGGAGTCTCGGTACCTATTGGAGATACAGCTTAGGTTAAATTAGGAAAAAGTTGTGATTTTTAAAGCTTATTTACATGCCGTTTAGAAATTTGAAAAATTTTCATTGTCTGCTAAGATATATTGGAAAAACCAAAATTTGACTATATCGATTTTATTTTTTCTGACTTTATTTGAAGAGATATAAAAAACTAATAACACTTTTTCATTGGCACTTTTTAGCTACTACATGATGGTATTTTTAGATTTTATACCCGAGGTTTCGTTTTCAAGAAACCATCATCAACTTTATTTTTTATATGGCTCGAAAAAAAGTACCCCTGTATCTGGTCCCATTTTTTATTACAAATTCAACGATGTATCACATGTCATATTTTAATTTTTAGTTAAAAGAAAAATTGCATTTTTCTATGTTTTTAAAGTTATTTTTAAGTAGGCCTTGCAAACAAATGCTTGGACGTTAATACCTGTTACCGTATTTGCAACATAATTAATTATCATTATAAAATAGTATTTGTCGTCATTACCCTGTTTGTCAAGTTGTTGTTTTTAGAGCAATTGTTCTTATTGTTACTGTTGTCTTTGTACGCAATACGCATTACTAGGCTCAACAAAATCCGCGTGTTAAGAAAATATCGAACCATCAAGAACGTTTTGGGTTTAATATGTGGCGTGGAATTTTAGGACCTAAAATACCAGGTCCATGTATTTACTAGTACTATACTATACTTTTTTATAATGATATTAAATTATGTTGGAGATACACACAATTTTTCTTTTAACTAAAAATTAAAATATGACATGTGATACATCGTTAAATTTGTAATAAAAAATGGGATCAGATACAGGGGGTACTTTTCTTTCGAGCCATATAAAAAAATAAAGTTGATGTTTCTTGAAAACGAAACGTCGGGTATAAAATCTAAAAATACCATCATGTAGTAGCTAAAAGTGCCAATGAAAAAGTGTTATTAGGTTTTTATATCTCTTCAAATAAAGTCAGAAAAAAATAAAATCGATATAGTCAAATTTTGGTTTTTGCCAAATATATCAGCAGGCCATGAAAATTTTTCAAGTTTTAAACGGCATGTAAACAGGCTTTAAAAAGCCCAACTTCTTCCTAATTTAACCTAAGCTGTATCTCCAATAGGTACTGAGATTCCGATCCTTATCTTGGACACACATATATATATATATATATATATATATATATATACTTTTAGATAATATCTTTTCTTGGACTATAAAACGTATTTTTTTTTGTAGATTTCTTGGGGTGTGTAGTCCTTTTAATAAAACTATATATAAAATTTTTGTATAAATGCAATTTCTATTGACGTTTCGGCTGGCATCCCAAGCCACACACTGCAAATAAATATTCTAAAATTAGGTGGTACAATACAACAAGAAAAATCGCTTACCTAAAAACTATGGTGACCTGGAGGAAGGTGTGTAATCGACGTGCTTTAAAAACGGGCTTGTTTTTTTGTTTTAAATTAAGTTTCTAAATATTACACATTTATTTAATGGGATTTGTTTTAATGTAGCTTTATTTCTGTTAAAATTGTAAGAAACTTTTTTTTAGCTCAGTCAGTAAAATAACTTAAAGACTTTTTTATTGTTTATAATAAATTCTTCTTTACTTAAATTTTTTCATCTTAAGGTCAAAGAGATTTTAATAAAGTCCAAGTACTAGGTACTGTAGGTTCTGGTTTAGTAAATATTTTACCCTTTATATTCCTTATGCAGTTCCTTCAAGTTGTCCAACTACCGAAACATGCAAATACTGCATTACACGGTGTTTACTGGTACTTAGGCATGCTTAAATCGCTCAACTTGCTTGGTTGCTGGTTTTACGAAAAACGGTTTTGCGAGGCAGAAAAGGCATACACGTCGCGTTAATTCAAAATTACCATTGACAATTTTTGTCATGTGGCAACGAGAGCAGATCGACGCGTCATCCTATCGTGAAAGGTATTTTTTTTCAACAGTTTTAAATATAAAACGATTTGTAAACAATAAAATACAGTTGCGTGGCGTAAATCATTTACAACAATAATAAAATAAAATATAAAATTTAATTTGTTTAAATTTTGAAGAAGACAACTTTGGTGACATTTAAAATCTATTTAATTTTTTTTATATTATTTATTAAATGTGAGTAAAAAAATGGGATAAATCCTACCACATATTATTATGCTTGGCAACGCTGTTTTAATATCTTATAGTCATCACGAGCGCCTCTATTGTTTTTTAATAGAAACGCTGAAAATTGAGCCCGTTTTTTTCAAATACCTAATACCGATATCCTTTACACACCTTCTTCTAGGTCACCATACTTAAAACATAGTACAAAACAATTGTTACACGTCAAGTTACATTAAAACAATATCAAATAAATCGCACAGTAAAATGTAAAAAACGAAAAACAAACACCATCCTTTTATCAATGATGTATACATACACTGATATTACATCGATATAGGTATTGCATATTTTTTACCTTTTCAGATATACTTAATAATATTTAACGAATTTTGATTTTTGTTTGTTTTTTTGTTTTTTGGTAAACTTAAAAAAACTTACAACGTATTAAAATAAAAAAAAATTTAAATAATAAGGAATAATAAGGAAGTTTATAAACAGGAAAGAAACTATTTTAAAAGATCATTATATACCCTGCTCAAAAATCTTGTATCAGACTTTGAGTTTATGGCGTTGTTTTTCTGCTGTATTCATCATTTCATAGAATTCTCTTTTCTTTGAATGGTTTTCCGTTTTTAAGATTTTTACTTCATTAAAATTAAAAGTATGATTGGTTTCAGTGGCATGATTTGTTAGCGCTGTTTTATTTTTTTTGTCATATTTGTGTCCGTTAATTCGATTTTTGATGTATTGACTTGTTTGCCCAATATAAACAGCATTAAAATCGTTACAAGGTATTTCCTATCCGACATTGCTTCTTTTTCTTTTGGAATTTGAAATATTTCATGAGAGCTGTGGTTGGACGGCAGTATAAATCATATGTATAAATATAAGGCAACTTTCAATAATAGAGAGATATGGGTGGTGCTGTAACGTCATGCGGTATTAACGTAAGCACTATTATGTTATGCGCGTTTCGATTTTTACCGTCGCTGGCAATGATCTAAAAATTAAAAGGATTGCTAATAGAAAATGATCCCCATATATTTTAAATAGACCTGCGCAAGAATTTTTTACCCCACACTGGGAGAATTGCTGACAATGACAAAATTAGCAGTATTTTAATAAATATAGTGGTTGCAACACTGAAAACGTTTACCTATGCGGTGACAGGGTCACACTTATCCTAATTTATTTTATAATTTGGGATTTCCCGATCGTAAAATCCAGGTAAAATTGACGCCGACGGCCGCCAATATCCAATCTCCCGTCTACGGTCGACCATTATCAGGTATAAGTATTTGGTATTTGGTGTTTTATTTGTGAGTTGTGAGTAATTCTTGGTGTTTTTTAAATTTTTGTTTAATTTAAGTTTTGCCTAACCAAAACTAAACAATAAGTAAGTAGCAAATTTTCTGTTTTAAATAATACTCTTTATTGCCATGCAGTCAATTTTAGAGATTAATAAATCCATTATTTTTTTAAATAGTCATGGTTTGGGTTATTTTTTTTTAAACGGGAAAAATTGTATTTAAGGATTATAGAAAATATACGTGGCGTTCCATTTAAAATAACAAACTTGCCCTATATACGAAAATTAGCCGTTTTCATAAGAAATAAATGTCACAACCAAATGGCAAGGTAATAAAAAGAAACATTAAAAAAATCTAAGGCTTTCTGAGAACACCGCATTTTGAAAATTTTATTTGTTCTAAAATTATTCGCGGTCAAAATGGGTTAAAATATAGTCAGACACCCTGTATTAGCATTTGACTGATGCATTTATAGTCACACAAAATAAAATATGGCAGTTTAATCAAAATAATTTGATATATTTTCAAGTTATAACACGTAGCCATAAGCAATTTCGTCGGCAATATCACGATGTGGCGTATCTCAAAAAGTAGGAAAATTGACTGGAGCTGATGTAATTGCTTAAAAAAGTTGCTTCCTAATATGACAAATTGGCATATGTTAGATTTTGATATCTTTAAAAGTTATTGAAATATAATACTAAGCCTATTTCATTTTACTAAAAAAGAGTAGTACAAAAAATACCTAAAAAGCACCCTTGTGAAATTTAAACAAAAAAGATACGCTGCTTCGTGATATTGAAGAAGATTTATACCATATAATATCTTGTAGATTGCTTATTGCTCGTATGTTAAAAAAGGAACATAGGTATCTTTCTGTGGAATGTTTTGAATAAAATTAAATAGTCCAAGCGATTCCATTGCGCTTTAAGCCTAGTTTAAGATTATTACATTATCAAGTTTATTTCAAGTTGGCATTTGTAGGCAAATTAAATCAATAATTACTTACTGGGTACATTACCAATTTAATATTTGTGATTCGCTTTTTTGTGGTTTCAATTACAAATATGAGGTCAGTTTGGCCCTAACCCCAAAAATAAACAATTTCAATGGCATTACACGCCAAACTTAACTGAAAGACAACTGCTACGCCAACGGGAACGAAATATCAGTTTATGAATTGAGATTTATTCCCCAAACAAGTTACACCAAATCTAATTGCTTTTATAATAAAATACCAACTATTCAGTTTTGTTGTGTCAAGGTAGTGTTAAGAAGGAAGATAATAACCTAGAAAGGACGGGTTAAATTCTATGGATAATAATACATAAAATAGCAGCATACGTTAATTTCACAACGATCCCAGCCAATAAAATTCTATCTCGATCAAATACCGTCGATGATCCCCGACTCGACTTCGGGATTGAATCGGGCGCGAGCGCGACCTTTAAATTAGGCTATCTAACATTGTATCTAACAGGTTTTGTATACATGTGAATCCTTTTTGAGTTTGCAAAGGAGATTTAATATTTCTGGAATATTTTTGCTTTGTTTGATCTAAAAATTATGCCGTCGTTTTGTCATTCACAGTGCATCCACGGAACAGGAAGTGCAGCAAACCCCCGATTTGACAGCCACCAATATAACCGTAAAAATCATTGTTGTGAAAGTATTAATCAAGCCAAAAATTTAAACAACACAATAATTAACCAATTAAATACTACCAAAAAGGGTAAATAAATCTTATCGCTATGTATGTAAAGCTCATCAAGGCAAGAGGTGATATGTAAAAAATAAAGTTAATAATGATAATATATTATAATATTAATAAAATGTTAATAAAGATAATATATTATAATAATAATAAGATAATAGGTATTTAACTTTTACTATAATTTATTATTTAATATTAGTAAGTTTGATTTTTTTGTTGTCCGACCACACATATTATGTACTTATATACCTATAGAGTATTAAAAGCGGTGATGATTGGTCTGTTTTTTTCCAAACATACAGTAATATTTAATTAAGTTTCTTAAATAACCTGTAGAAAATCGGATTCCATAATGGTTTTGTAATTTAATGTATTGTAAATAAAACAAATAAGCTGTGTTAGCATTTTATTAATAGTTTTTTTTTAATTTAGAAGTACAAGATCCCTACACCTTCCCAAAACCTTATATATGAAGGCCTTATTGTAAAAACACGATAAACCATAATCAGAAAATACAGAGTTATCACTTTTTTTAAGTTAAAAAAATGTGTTAAACTTTTATTAAAAATAAACTTGAATACCTTTTAATGAGTTAATAAATTTTGAGGAGAGAGTATGACAGATTTCTGTGGCTGTGTGGCTTATCGTGTTTTTACAATAAGCCCTTTATATTTAGAACTATAGATATTTCGATTACCAAAATTTTGCAAATAAGATTGTAAAATTTAAAAAGTATACACACTATATTAACTTTTGTACATACATTAATTTATTTCAAACCTTCACCATTTATTGCTACACAAAATATAAAACAAAATAACTTTGAATTTCTACCAATAAAAAGACAACCAACTAATAATATAGGCTGCACTCAATTTTAGTTAACATATAAAACTATTTTTTTATTACTTACGTGATTTTTCTTAAAATTTTATTCTGGGTAAAAGTTGTGCATGAAGTAAAAATAATTTTGGCAACATCAAATTTTAATTAAGCAACAATCAAAATAGGAAAAAATCTAAGTAATATTTGTTAGTAACATATTTAATTTTGGAGATTACAATTAAGAATAAAAAAGTTTTTTATTTGTTAACCAAAAGTAACCAATGCCCTGTATAAATAAAATAAGTTATAGAAAACTATTTACAAATAAATACAAAACTAAATTAATTAATGTCCTTATTTTATCAAACCACCAGATAATCTATAAACTATTCATTTTGTTTACATATTTGTATGATGAGGCCTAAAATATATATAAAAAAAAATCATTAAAAAAAACATAAAAAGATTTTTATATATTTTTACTTCTTTGACGGATAGTATGTTTGTTTCTCCATTTTTCGTTTTCTACAAGCACTCCCAGTGTCCTGCTTTTCTAATATACTGTTTTTTAACTTCATTATTCCTGCCATAAATACCTCAAAAGTTTCTTCATCCAATGTTCTACTAAAGTTAAGAGTAGCTGCCATTGCAATCTAAAAAGAATAAAAGAGTAAATCATTTTTATTTAAAAATACATTTTGTTGTCAGGGGCGAAATTAGGAAGAGCTAGCCCCCCGGGACGGCGATTAACCCTCCCAAAATTATTAAACATTTAAAGAATATTAATGTTTTTCGACAAATATACTTAATAAACAAGGGCTTAAGTCCCCCAAACACCAGAGGCTAGTTGCGCCACTGTTTGTTGTTAAATATGACCTTAACTAAATACCTTCCTTATTTTAGCACAATTTAAGTTAAACAAATATATACAGGGTGTACGGTAAGTCAACGATAATACTGAAAGGGCTGATAGAACATCCCATAAGCAACCAAAAAACATAAAATGACCTTAAAAAATCGTTGGTTTTCGAGATATTGGCACTTGAAATTCGCCAAAATCATCCCGTACATCCGATTTTTGATTGTCCACTCTTAAAGAAATTCATATTTTTTAGTTTTAATTTCAGTTTTGTAGCACCGAATAGCCATTTTATTAATTAAAGACCACCAATTAACTAAAAGTTCTCTTCGAAAAATCTTTAGTGTGGGCACGGATGAACTTAACTAAACTTGTAACTATTTTATATTTAATATTTTGAAAAAAGTTATTCCTTATAAAAACTTTAGCATTGTCTAAAATAGCAGAAGCATTTATAAAAATCGTTATATGATATACAAGGTGTTTTAAAAGTGTGAAAATAATACTAAAGTGCCAATATCTCGAAAAAAATCGATTTTTTACTGAGGTCATTTTATGTTTTTTGGGGCGATTAAGAGTTGTTTTACCAGTCCTTTAAATATTATCGTTGACTTACCGGACACCCTGTATATTTATTTAAAATTACTATTTGGAAACATTTAAATAAACTAGAGGCGAATTTTTTATTGTCAACGGTTCAAAACATTTTACAAACATAAAATGAAATGGCAATATAAATATAAGAGTTAGATAGAGATAGGTATTCAAATGTTTTTAAAATATTTTGAGCCATTGACAATAAAAAATTCGCCTTAGTTTTTTTGAATAGTTATTTATGTGTTAAACCTGGTTAAACCCAAAGAGGTTTTATGGTTAAACCTGAGTAATCAAAAAAATAAATAAAAAATAGAATGAACTCTTCGAAGTGCCACTTCAAATCCCAGCGCATTCACCATCCAACACATATTTTTTTTGGATAAAAATATACTTTGTTTTTACAATAGTAAATGCTAAATCCATTTTTACAATAGTAAATGCTAAATCCTAACATTAATTTTGGAAGGACATGTTCCATGTATGCGAATGCTACCACCTGTTTTCAAACTTCTCTTTGAACATGCATTAGCAGACCCTAAATACCCAATTTTATAAAACCACATGAAATGATATTACCATGCAATGTCCATTATAAAAAATAACTAAATACCGTAAGAATCACTCCTATTGCATTCATAAAATATGTCTACTTCACCATTAGGGCATGTTCTTCTTGTGCGACAAGCATAGTCTACTTCTCTATTTTCACATGCTCTCCATTCCTCAAACTCAACGAAATTCCTAAAACAGAAAATAGATTCTTTTACATTTATGGTATGAATAGCAGATAAATGTGTATTTAAATCTAAATAAAATGAAAACTTCTCATTATTTTGACACAGAGGGCACATAATCCTTTTCAATTTTTCCTGTAGGTCCTGACTACTATCGGGATGAAACTTTTTAAATGCTTATTCCTTGCCGATTTGTTTGAAAATGTTTTATCGCAAATCCGGCAGATCGTTTCAGTACCCCTTAAACAAAAAAAAAACATGTACATAAATAAACTAAAAAATATCTAAATGTACCTACCTTTTCGACTCCATTTTTTTATACCATATACACAAACTAGGAACAATAAATTAGCAGTGATAACTACTGTTTTCTTATAAAATATTTCACACAAGAACGGCTTTGTTTTCTGCAAGCGCCAAAAACAAATCAACACATAGTTGGCTTAACCTTGCTTCACACAACATAACAAATCCCGCCATTTGCTTCGGGGTACGTCGGCCGACGTCGGCTTGATTACCAAGCCTCTCGGACCCAATTCAATTACTTGCATTTTATTGGCTGGGATCGTTGTGAAATTAACGTATGCTTAAAATAGCGTGCAGGTTTGAGGTTAAGTAAAAGTGGGTACTCATGAATCAAAATTTCTTGTCTAGGGATGCGTTCCATCAGTGACTTACTTTTTATAGCAGATCAAGACGTTGGCGTTGTGTGACCAAACACGAAGTGGTGTCCGCGAGGCCCCTTTCATGAAGAAAAATTTTTAAGGGGAAAAAAAGATCCCCACCTTTTTGCGAGGCCCCTTAAGCGTACGCAAAGATATCTGCGAGGTTCTGTTTTAAAAATTTTAAAGGCAAAAAAAGGCCCTTCCCCGTTTTTCCACTTTTTCTAACACATTGTACAGTTTTGCAAGCCCCTGATTTACAATATCGGGCCTCCAAGTCCGTCGGCATCTTTAATTTCAGTATTTTTCCTATATCACATTCCAAACCTTCACCTTGCCGCGAGGCCCCCACAGGCGCAAGGCTGTAGGCGACCGCCTACACCGCTTACGCCTAGCTACACTACTGGATCAAGAGCTTTAAGCCTTGGAGCGTGACGCACAAAAATTTTCGTCACTGGAAGGCAAACTCTTATTTCTCGGTACAATCACTCTTCTATTCTTCGACCTACTGGAATCTAGAACTCGCCATTATAAAGTTATCTTTAATGTGCTGGCTAATGGCACTAAAAGCAGAAAAGTGGCAGTTAACGCCATAATGGAAGAAGAAGAGGAGACTGTTGTAATTTATTTTTAAATACAAGACTTTCAAATTTTATTTATGTGCATTTATTGGTTTCTAGATTATTTATTTATCTTATCAAGTGCCCTAAAGTGTTTTTGGTATGCCTTTACTACATGCGCGACATAACACGGAAAATCGGTTGTTCAGTGAAAATATTTGGTCAGATTTGTTAATTCTGATCCTAACCAATTCTGACGCCCAAGCGAGAAAACCGTTGAAGTTTATTTGTGTTGATTTTTAATAGTTATAGTTGACAACTGCTGTAAAAAATATTTTTAAAAGAGAAAAATCTATATTATAAAAATGGATAAGCCTGGAATAATGAAACGTGGAATGTAAGTATATAGCATATATATGTTGTTGTTCAGAAGTAGTTATATTTGGTTTAAAATTTGGTCCCTAGTCTTGGCAAAGATTGTTCTTTTTTTTATTATTATAATGTTTATTTATGTTTAGGGGTTGGTGTTGTGAATATATTATTAAAAATCTCACCAATTAATAGACCACAAAATAGTACCTCTTATGAAAACAAGCTATAATGTTGTTATTGACAACTTTTGGGATATTCTGAAGTTTTTATTTATTGATTCTTTGTCTGCAAAAACAATATTAAGTATTTTAAAATAAAAAATCTTGATCATTAAAGTTGGTATCTTTTCTTAAAAAGATATTTGAAATCAATTAGAGCCTTGCTTAAAAAGTGTTTTAAACCAATGTGAGTATGATTTGCACGAACCTTTTTATGTTTTAGAATTAAAAAGTCAAAGCACAAGGAAAATCACCTAACAATGTGTTAAAGAAGAAACTAGAAGCTGTACAAGAAACAATAGGACGACTTCGGGTGGTAAGTTTTGCTATTTTTAGTATTTTTTTACTTACTAGTGTATTTGACATACAACAGTTTTTTCGGATGATAACTCTAAATCCCAGGTAAGTTTTTTTTTTTAAATTCTGATGCACCTTTGACCGAACCTTAAAATATATATATTTTTTTAACTGATTATATCCGGTATTTCATCCCAACTGTATAAATGATTTTTGTAATAAATCTGTTTTATTATTTTACAGTGTATTGTCATTGTCATCTGCCCATAGTTTAAGTAAATGACTGTTATGTTTAATGGTCATCTCCTCAGTTGTCTCTAGAACAAAAATGTGGCTTTTGCTTGTGTATCTCTTTTAAGCTTTCATTTTCCATAAAATATTAATGAAGTATGTAGTTGGACTTATAATATAATCAAACAACATAACAAAATAATTTTCTTTATTTTTTAAACTGTTTTATGCGTACAATATTTTTTAAATTAAAAATAAAGTAATAATCCTTTGAATTGGTATATAGATTGCTTAAATTGATCTATGTGTAGGATTTCTGTGTATTGAAGAGATGTACTTATTAGAAATATGTAAGTAGAAAAGGAATTAGCATAATCTAGTGTTGCCACCTTGCTTTCTGCGTGTTAAAAGGTATGTCCCACTTTTGTTTTAATTGGTTTGGAGGGGTAAGTCAGGGCGTCATTGATTTGGAGGAGTATAGCAGCTCACCCACTGAATCGTCTCGACTGCTTGGCTCCGTCAGATGGTTTAAAATTAGTGTGACAATTAAAGTCTCTAGAGGGCGCGCTTGTGGCGGCTTCGGTTGTATCGGCAAACGTCGATCACTGGAGTTAAGCAGTGAAATGCGCGCCCATAATTTAGATGGGTGTCCGACGGCAGCGGTGTTTCGGGCGGCGGCACACGGTGTTGTCTGCTCGGGGATGCAGACCGAGCAACAACCATCTAAGTTATGGAATGAATGGTGTGTGAATGAGAAGGAGTAGGGGTCAAGGTACAATAAGCCTTCAGGCTGCAGTGCACCACCTAGGGGGCGGTCGTCGGACCTGGGTGGGATGACACCGAAAGGGTGAAAAAAAAAAAAAAAAAAGTCTCTAGAGGCGTTGACACAACAGAGTTAGTTATAAATTTTTGTCAATTTTCATAATCAATCTTTCTTTTTTATTATACAGTATTGTTTACCTTCGCTATATTCAATTTAAAGCCCGTCCATCATAGTTAAAAACCCTACTTCATCCACCTAAAACGAAGTAATAGTCGCAGGCTTTAGGAACTAGCGGTGGGCTTAACAGTGATTTTTTGATATCGGTGATCGCTGCTACTGCTATCTAAAAGTAGCTGCTACTGAAAACTGTGATATTATCACTCTTTACGGGAACATGCTAAATTTTTATAAATAAATTCATAGTTAACCTTGTTAAAATTGAATGAAGAAAAAATATATCATTTTAAAATACTTTCTGTCATTTAATATACATATAATTTAATTATATTATTAATTTGCATTAGCATATAAGTAAATGTATGAAAAAAAAACGGACATTACACGATGTATATCAAATTTCTTTATTTTTTTATAAACATTTACAGCTTTGATCATATTTTTTAGGCAACCCATTCGCGATAGATTTATTACCAAATCAAATTGATAAAAAAAATAGTTTTCATGCGGTAAGCAAGCCAATTCGCATCCCGTTTCACTAACGTAAACATGCATAATCACCATAAACATAAACGAAAGAGGTTAGAATCACTGAATCGCAATCGCAATCACAATCACCGTCCCGCGATCGCAGTCGCCGTTTAATGTTGTGGTTATGGGCAGCGCCACCTCTGCGAACTGCGAATATTAAAGAGTGATTCTTTCACTGCTATCGCCAGGCGCAAGTAGCAGCTACCGATTTGTTAATAACCGGTGATTGGTAGCAGCGACTGCGATGGCAGTCACACCTCTATTAGGAACATCCCAGCCGAGACGACCGATGCATTTCAGTGGGCATGCTGCTTAAGCCGGAGCGCTATTGGTTTGAAGGGGTAACTTGCCGGTAAACACTTTCTCGCTTCCTGCCTATTCTGTCATTTTAACTAAAGTCTTCGGTGTGTCAGGTAAAAGGTATCTTTTTAAAAATGTATACTCTTAAACAAGAGATTAATCTTATTAAATGGTACTGTATTGCTCATAGTGCCGAAGAACATTTTATTGCAACAAGATGGTTGCCTGGCGCATAATCGTGGGACAGTTTACGAATTTTTAAACACACATTTTTTGAATAGAATAATCAAATTGATACCAGAGACACAACATATTGTGATATCTTAATATCCGCCAAGATCTCTCTATTTAGCGCCCAATGACTTTTTCCTATGGGGTTACTTAAAAGTAATAATATTTGGACATTAGCACGAAAGGGCAACAACTTTAAGGGAATTGTGGCTGAAAATTTTAAACACTTGTCAGAATATACCTTCCAAAGTATTTGAAAAAGTGCGCAAAGAATTTTACAATAAGCTACGCTATTCTGCCGTCCTAAGCCAAAAGGACGCATCTCCATATATTTTCGATTTATATGTTATGGCTTATAAGGACGATGGATACTAAATTGAACGCTTCAGAGCGAGGTAACGCCGCATGAGTCATGTTTTTGGTGCGTGCAGCCGGCTCATTGAATTATAAGACGTTGTTTGGAAAATTTAATATAAAAAACTTAATAAAAATTTTTTGGTACACCCTGTATAATATTTTTTTAAATTTTATTAATTGGTTTTCAAATCTTTATATTTAAGCAATTTTTTAACCCTTCAGATGATATAATACCGCAGTTATAATGAATTTTAGTTTTTAGGATTTTTTAAAATAACATCTTTTTGACCCACCCTGTATAGCGGTTTTATAGTTTTTTATAAACTATAGATACCTGGTCATAATTCCTATAAACGGTTTTCTCAAATTGCAATAGTAACGTCAATATCGTATTTTAAAAATATTTTTGTTAATTTAAGTTAACTGTTTTTTGGGACACCCTGTATAACATTTTGTTTTTAGTATTAATAATTGGTTTGAAAATCTTCATATTTAAGCAATTTTCTAACTCTTTAGATGATTATATATTTTAGTTTTTAGGTTTTTTTAAAATAACATATTTTTGACCCACCCTGTATAGCGGTTTTATAGTTTTTTTTAAATACCTGTTTATAATTCCTTTAAACAATTTTTTTCAAATTGCAATAGTAACGTCAATATCGTATTTTTTTAAATTTAAGGCAGCTGTTTGTTGGGACACCCCGTATAATATATTTGTTTAAATGTTAATAACTGGTTTGCAAATATCAAATTTGAGCAATTTTATAACTCTTCCGATGATATAATACCGGAGTTATGATGAATATTAGTTTTTAGTTTTTTTTTAATATAACATCTTTTTGACTCACCCTGTATAGCGGTTTTGAATGTTTTAATAAACTGTGCACAATTCCCATTATCATTTTTTTTCAATTGTAATAGTAACGTCAATATCGACTTTAAAATATTTTTTTGACATTTTGCATTAACGATTTTTGGGACACTCTGTATAGGTTTTTGATATGCTGGTATAAACCTACCCATACCACATATCTAGTGTCAAAATTTTATTTCAATACCTCAGAGAGCAAAAATTTTACAGCTAGTTAAAATTTTGATCATTTTTATTTTACTTTCCGTACGTTAGGTAGAGAGTGAGGAAAATTATTTATACACTTTTTTTTTAAATAAATTTAAGCGATTTATAAAATGAGATAAAAATGTTTTTTACAATTTGTTTCGTTTGCGAGAAGGACATTTTTTTTGTTGTAATTTTTTAAAGTTTTTTTTGAAAACATCTATATAGTTGTATACCGATTATTTCTTCCACTTTCTTTCATAAAAAAGGTGTTGTAGCACTTAAAAAATAAAAAAAAATCTTTATATTTTGGACAGATATACATAAGCATTATGTATCTATAAGATACACAAAACACTATAAAATTATAAAATAACTTTTTAAAAGCACTGTATAAAATATATTAATAAAAAAAAACAAAAATAGCCCAATTATAAGTATAATATCAAACAATTTAAGCCTACATGTTCTGACTAGATGTACATAAACACCCTGTACCTAACAGTGTTTAAAGCGCTAATATCCTCTTTCTTTATTTTATAAGTTATAATTCATAAAAACCCTGTACATAACGGATTTTTATATCATTACTGATTTTTGCTAATTTGGCCAGGATTATTGAAAACATCTTGTATATTATATTTTCTCCATTTAACTATAAATATGTAATTTTTAAAAATCCTGTATCTAATTTTACCTATTACAGTATTTTGCCATTTTAATACCACATTGAATTGATTTCTGTTTTTTATTTTAATTTTTAATTTTTTTTCTCATTGTTAATATTGAACATTTTATATTATTTTAGTTTAGTTTAATTTGTAACTTGGTCTGTCTCTTCTCTGTTTTTCCTCTAAATTTGTTATATGTTTTGTTTTGTTGTTTTAACGATTTGTCAATGTATAAATCTTTTGGAAGTGGTGTGAAAGAGGAGAACAATGGCCCCTATTTTGACATATTTGGTATTTTCACTAGCGCGACCTGACAATGAAAAATATTTTTAGTTTTAAGTTTTTTTAGTTTTAAGATGCTTTGTTCATGAGAATTGTATTATGCTTGGAACAATAAAGCTTTTTGAAGTTGAAGTTGAAGTATAATGTATAAAATAGCTTAATTTATATACCTAATATTAAAACCCCTGTATTACTTTTTTTACTGCACGTATGTATGTAATATACGTAGAATACGGAGGCCGATTGTGCCTCTTTGTCGCTTCTTGCTTTCTCGCTTGCACTTCAAGCATTAAATGGAACGGGGCGACATAACACGGAGAGCTAACGCCGGCATGAGTCATGTTTTTTGGTGCTTGCAGCCGAGTCTACGAATTATAAGACGTTGTCACGTCAAAAAAGACATCCTATCCAAATTTATCTTATTTTAAAAAAATACATTTTATTTTTATTTTTTAAGAATATCACCTAGGCATGTTTAATTTAAATATAACAGCCATAAAATGGACTCTATATTAAACTAGCATACTCAAGAATATTTCTCACATATGATATGTACAAGCACTTCAGATATTTAACATTTGTAAATTCTTTGGTATTACGTACAATAAACCCATACATTTTGCAAGCTCTGCTGGTGATCTCTTTGACATGCGAATTAAACGTTAATTTGTGATCAAATGTTACCCCTAAATCTTTAATTTCACTTCCACGTCTTATTTTAGTATTTTGCATTTTATATTCATATAAGGTGAGATTCTGCTTTCTAGAAAATGAAACAATGTTACATTTATATACATTAAAATATAATCTATTCTCTATAGACCACACAGAAGGGCAAGACAGTCATTGTTTGTTTTAATTTCACGGTAGATTTTTAAATCATCTGCCAATAATAGGCATGTTGAATTTTTAATTACAGTTGTAATGCTATTAATATAAATTAGGAATAATAATGGACCTAAATTGGAGCCTTGTGGTACTCCAGAAGTAGGAACAAATGTTGTTGTGTAGCCTTTCAAATTTACTGTGTGTTCTCGCCAAATTCTAATTCTAATTTTTAAGTAAAATTTTAAATGACACTTTATCAAATGCTTTCTCAAAATCTGTGTACAGAACATCCACTTGCCCTTTTACATTTAAAACATTTGATATAGTTTGCGTAATTGACATTAAGTTAGTTATTGTAGATATAGATCAGTTAAAAAACCATGCTGAAATACCGATATGCTTTGTCTTAAAGTAAGAAAGATAGACTTAGAAATAAGTGATTCGAATATCTTAGCAGGTATGGAAAGCACTGCAATTCCCCGGTAGTTAATAATAAGTGACTTATCTCCTTTTTTATAAATTGGGCAAATTTTTGCCCTTTTAAGAATATCTGGAAATGTTTTTGTTCTCAGACTTAGATTAAACAAGAATAATAGAGGGTAACAAATAATATCTATAAACCCCTTAAATATAAACGATGGTATGCCATCCGGTCCAAATGCCTTACCCTCCTTTAAATCCTGAATAGCCTCTATTACATCTTCCAGCCGGACATTATTCAGAACAACCTCCGGGGCATTAATCTTATTGTAAATATTAGGCATCATGCCTTCATCTTTCGTATATACACTGCTAAAATAACTGCCAAGTTTTATATCTTTTTTATATCAGATCTTAGAATTTTAAATTGAGTGTAGGTCTCCATATTTTTAGTTTTTTTATTTTTATTTCTTAGTTTATCTTTAACTTTAATATTGTCTATAATACTCTTTGTAAACCAAACAGGATACCTTTTAGATGCACATTCATGACTTTTCGGAATACACAGATCAAATATTTCATAAATTTTGTCATAAAAAGCTTCTGTAGCATCATTAACATCAGTATATGACTCGAGAAAGCTACAGTTTGTTTGATTAAACACATAGTACAAAGATACATAATCAGCCCTACGAAAGTTGTATGTCTGAGCTTTAGATTTTAATTCCTTAATACGTGAAACATTCATTGACAGAGTAATTTTTAATGTGGGATGAAACTTATCTTCAGTAATAAAGCTAAATTCGCTTCTCGTTACATTACCATTTATTTTTGTTACAACAATATCCAAAAGACGATTCATGGAATTTGCAATATGGTTGATTTGTGGAGCATCATAAAAACTTAAGAACCGATTGAAGCTGTCCACAAATTTGTCAGACTCGCCCAACATATAATAATCATTTAGATTAGATACATTAAGATCACCCAAAATTACAAACTTTGAGTCTAATAAAAATTGCTGGTGTTCAATCATATACAACCTCTCGTAGGAATGAACATCGCAAGAGGGCGCAGCATATATAACTATAAAGTATACATGATTAAAAGAACTTGGGCTAATCCTAACACACCATATATCAATTTTTTCATCTTGAAAATTTAGATCAATAAGTAATGAATCAAATTTTGTTTTTGCAGCCAATAATACGCCACCTCCTCGCGCCTTTCCGCTTAATTGATAGTTACGGTTAACTTTAAAAATATTAAACATACCATTAGGAAAATATTCACTATCATTAGTAGAATCATGCAACCAAGTTTCAGTTAAAGCAATAACATCATATTCATCAGATGTAGCCCAAATACTGCCATTAAACTCACTCACTTTGGAATTAATCCCTTCTATTTTTGATGCATTTGGGTGCCTGCTTGTCGATTCCAGTGTCCTCATTGTGGGTAAAACCGACTCTGAAAATTCTGTGGTCGCTGGATGCTATTTGGTCTTGATATATTTCGGAAGGCAAATGGTCTTACTGTCACATTCGTGGGCCATATAGCACTGTTCATAATGGCTGATTCTAATTGCGGGGTTATGGAGATTTTAAATGATGCTCTATGGTCCTCTAAACCTGGAAGCTTTTCACATGTGAGCGTAGGAATGCAATTAGTTTCTAAATGCTGTTTGAGATTTTCCACGGTACAATCCGAGGTACAATCATAATTTAAATTACCAACATTTTAGTAGTACTAGTGTTTGTACCCTTGACAAATGCTTTATTTTTAGGCAATTGCACTGGATTGGTCTGACCAGCATTGGAATCGACTGTAGATGAGCCATGTTGTTTAGAATGTTGGGACTTATTATTTACCTGAATAAGATTTGGCATCACAGGATTCTGTAGGAAAGCCTGAACCAATTCCTTATTTGTACTCTTGATCGCATCGACAACGCCTTCAAGTTTATCAGCTATGACGTCAGCTTGATTTTCCAATTCCTGCCTAAGAACTGCAACCATATCTGTATCCAAGTTTGACTCTGATACATTCTTTACTGAGTTTTGTTGCTGTGTGGGATTTTCATCGGTTTTACTTTGTTGATTTTTTAAGACAGTAATTTCTTTTTCTAGTTCTTCAATCTTCTTTGTTAGTTCCAAAATTTTATTTACAGAATGATTGGCCTTATCAGCATTGTGTGTTTGATTTGATTTTCGTATATCATTTTCCATGCCGTCCATTTTGTTAGTTAGTTGTTGTATTAGCTTATTTTGCATTTTAACTTCCTTGATCAATGATTTTGTATCAACATGACGGCACTGTCTTGTTTTTGATTAATTTGCTTGAGTCATACATGCTGGATGAAATGACCCTCCGCACTTCAGACATTCCACGCTGGTCACTACAATCTTTTTGCAGTGTATACACTTGGCCTTACCAGTATCGACAATTCCAGTTGTGTTATCAGTAGGATCATTCATTGTTGGGGTATTGAATGAAATAAACACACTACTTTTTGTTGATTTATTTTGGATATTATCGTCTATTGTTAAGTGTTTTTTTATGTCGTGGATAAATTTTAAATATCACGTTGAAATTTAAATCAATTATTATTTTTGTGTTTTTCACTATTAAGCAAAAACCAAAAAACGAAAATAACGTCACAAAGCAGAGTACGTACAAAACTACCTATTTTACACTTAAATTTAAATTTAAATTCACGAAGATTACCGCTCAAATTTGAATATCTTGTGGAGCTAAATTATTCTCGCGTGTTTAATAATTAAAATCGCCAAAGTCCAAACAATGTGGCAACACTGGACTATGCTACATTTCTCTTTTACTTACATATTCCTATTAAGTATCTCTCTTCATTACATCACAGAAATCCTATCCCTAGATCAAACCAGCCATTGTCTTACTGATTTTAAGAAACAAGTTTTGTGAGTTGGTTTTTATGGCAATAATAATGATAATAATAAATCGTTTTTATTTAGAAGTATAGTATAGTAAAAAACAGTGCACCATAAAATTAAATGGCATCACAAAAAGTCCATAGTGTGCATAATGTAACAAATTTAAAAAAAATACAAACATAGGTATACTATTCAAATATTCAGTTCCATAGGCGAAAGTTAAATAATGAAATTAATGGATCTTCCTGTTAACATTATATTATTATTTGAAGTATAGTCCTAATTGTTAATATGTCATTGTAATAAATTAAAATAAGTATGTTAAGAGAAGCAGATGTTATATCAACTGGTCAATTACCCACTTAGTCCTTGTATTAAAATAATGAAAGTAATTGTCGTTCCACAAAGCTAAAAATTACAAATAGTAATCTAATAATTAAAGACAAATAAATATTAGCCAGGACACACCCTAATTCAACCACATGCTGCCAAACCTAAACAAGCCATCACAAATTCAAATGTGTGGTCCACACAGTGTGGATAGGACATTTGACTTAGTTAGTTCTGGTTTGTGTGGACTTGACATGAATTGAATTAGGGGATTAAACCACAGATTATGTGTGAGAAATATATATAGAGTGTCTCTAAAAGGTGCGGAAAAAAGTTACCACCGATTCCTGAGGCTAAAATATGAGGATCCAACCCAACATTCTTAGTCCAAAAGTAGGTGGTTTCAGGGATATAGGGTGTTAAAAATTTATTCTGGTTTTAGTTTTTATAAATAATTTTGGTAATGTTAGGTGTATTGTCACAATATTTGGCTAAAAGGAGTTTTGAAAGGTGAGAAATAAGATTCTGCTATTAATTTGATTCTAAAGATTAGCATTTAATTCTGAAACACCCTGTATAGCTTAGACCTCGCCATGCAGAAAGTGATTTTTAAAAATCCAGATATGTCAGAAGCGGCTGCCTAAATCAACATTTACCAAGTATACCTTTTTTATGTAAAATATGTAAAAAAATAAAAAAATATTACATACAAAGTGGCCCAAAAAAGTGAATGCGTTTTTTATTTGTTTAAGATACCGTAGGCAGCGCCCTCTAAAATTAATAATAAAATTAGGAGCAAATTCTTATTTTTCACCTTCTAAAACTTCTTTTAGCCGAATATTGTGACTTATTATTAACAAAATTATTTACAAAAAACTAAAACAAGAATACATTTTTGACACCTCGTATCTCCAAAACCATCCACTTTTTGACTAAGGTAAGGTCAAGGTAGCTTTTTTCGCATCTTTCAGAAACACCCTGTATAGAGAGTATCTTTTCACTCTCGTGTTCCTCTGGTTTATTGGTCAGAGAAAAAGGTGAATGCTCTTTAAGATCAGGGACACTTTACGTTTAGTACGGTTAGAGAGAGTGAAAGGTACTTAACTTATTTTCTTTTTCTCTAATGCACCCGGCGCGGCGGGGTGGCCTCTAGAGTAAACACGTCCCGATTTCGGCGGGACAGTCCCGCTTTTTTGCAGCTTTCCGCCCGTTTTTCAGAAATGTCCCGCTTCATGAGGGACATGGTTTATTTATTTGTTTATTTATTTTCTTTGGCTTACAAACAGGGTAATATTTTTTTCGCGGAGGTAAGGAACTTTTTTTTCTTTTTAGATCTTCATTTCTTCGTATATTTGTCCCGTGGTCTTACTGGTTGGTTACTCTAGACTAGAGACACCATTATATGCACTAAAGATATATCGGGAGTATACAAGGGGATGCAACGTTTATTTACTGGGACAAAAATTACAACGGCTTACCTTTAAATATGTTTCATTATTTAGTACATATAAACCACAAGCTTCCAAGGATAAGCGCTGATGTTGACACTGAAGCAGAAACATGTCCTTCTGTAATGTAAAATTAAAATAGTTACCATAATCTATTTTTTTTGTGATATTCTTTTTTCTTACCTCAAATTGCAAAGGACAATTTTCATTACAAAATATCATGTTAACAATTTTTGCTGTTTTGTCTGTCTAAAAAGATGATTCTATCTTACTTGGAATCGCTAAGGTTTATGAAAATGCATTAATAAGTTGTTTTTGGTTTTGGTACATAATCACATACAGGTGAAATTTTATTGTTAAGTTAACTTGGTTGACAAAGTAAAATATAGTGTGGCTCCATTAAGTGTGCAACAAATGAAGAACTTTTTATTTGCAATTTCTCAGAAAACATTTCTTAAAAAGTTGGAGCATGATTCAAAACTATGTTAACAGTGGTGAGTTTTATTAATAATTCAAGGATATACAGAAAAACCAAAACATCTGAAAACTGCTTAAGAGTAAAGTATGATATTATTTTTTTTAAACAAGTGTTCATTAGTTTTAAGCTATTTCCATTTTTTTTGTTTTTCCCTGTATATCCTGTAGACTTTAAATAAAAGTGACAACTGCTAATACAGTATGGGACCATGTTCTACTTTTTCAAAGAGTACAATTTTCCAACAAATTACAAAGAATAAAGTTTCCAATTTATTGCACACTTGGTGGACCACATTGATATAAATTAATTTGTAAAAATGTGGAAAAATGATCTACCTGTGAGTTTAGCAAGAAAGTGGTTTAAAAAATTACTTTAAATTATGAAGTTATCATTGCTTATAATTTCTTGTTTTAATACTATTGCTACTGCAGGAGTTTAGGACTCTAAACATAATTTAGTGTTTAAAAATATAACAGGTACCATTAGAATCTCATTGGCCTATACTATGGAAACTTTACTGCTACATCATATCCTAAATTTGCTTTTTGATAAACAACAGATTGTGCAGGTGCTTAAAAACCTTTAATCACATGGTATAATTTAATCATTTATTTCAGAATCAAGCCAACCGACATTTTTGCGAAAATGAGATTTACGGCGATTTTTAATATTATGTAAACTCACGTTTTTATGTTAAAATCAGTCATTTCTCATACGCCTGCGTGTGTTTAATTTTATGAGAAAGTTTTAGTGCAGAAACCAGTCAAGTGGCGGTTCATAATGTTAAATTTTATGGTCGTTCTTTGGTAACCCTTTGGTTTACTTCACCAAACACGTCTTGTGGTAATAAGCATGCCAAAATAGTATTCTAAGATAGTAAAACAGACCATTTTACTGATCAGAGATACACGGTGGTAAATAAAAAAACATTTTTTTACCACTGTGTATCATAAAAGTTAGGATATTGATGACATAGTTTTATTTGAACTTTTCATCTTTAAATAGCCCAAGGATTTACATTCTTAAAGATAAGCATCTAATTCAAAAACACCCTATATAGCTTAGACCTGGCCATACAGCAAATTATTTTTTAAATCCAGATATCTCAAAAGCGGTTGCTTGAATCAACTTTTACCAAGAATGCCTTTTATGCAAAATGTAATAAAAAATAAGATTTTTTTATCTAAAAATCATATACAGAGTGGTATAAAAACTTATTTTGTTTGTAATTTTTGCAACAAACCGCAGATGGCGCCATCTATAGTTTACAATATAATTTATAGCAAATTCTGATTTCTCACCTCCCAAAACCCCCTTTAGCCAAATATTTTGACAAGACACCAATTACTAACACAATTATGTATAAAAACTAAAACCAGAATACATTTTATCACCCTGTATCTCCAACATCATCCACTTTTAAACTAAGATAAGTTGGGCTAAATCGTCTTAATTTAGCCCCAGAAATTTGTGGTAGCATTTTTTCGCACCTTTTAAAGATAATTTATTTTTGCAGAAGCAAGTCAAGTGCAATAAATATTTAACTTTTTAAAAAACAAAATAAAATAAATACAGTGTTAATACAAATAACATCTGTTTTCAGAAGGTATTAAGTACTATTCTAAATTTTTTAGGCCAGATTATTTATTTCTTTAATTTTAAAGATTGGACGTTTTTTGTCTTTTACCGATAATTTAATAAGTGCACTTAGCAGGTTTCTAAAATGAACAATTCAGTTATGGGCTTACATTTTTCTCCAAAACTGTTGCTGTTGAAAACATTGCGAATGCTTCCCCAATAATCATTAGGCTCCAGATTAAGTCGATTAGTACTGGCACAATTTCATAGGAATAGTTTAACATATAGTGGACACTTTTTATTATTCCGGCAAGACTAAGATTTAACATTACTAATATTTGAAAGCTGTAGGTTTCATTTATCATATTGCTTATTTTGGTTATTTGGTAATGTAGTGTAGTTATTGTTCTTAGACTTATTTCTGGATGCAAAGCATCGTAATTGATTTTTCGGATTTTATTACTTGGGTCAAAGTTGCCTGAAAAATATATTAAAAAAACATTAACTTGCAATTTAATTACAAAATAAATACACGTTGTTTTTTTTAAATAATTAATTATATCCCTAATTAAAAATATTTTACCTTTTTTTTGTTAGTGGTCATTGTTTGTCCTTAATAATAATTTCCCAAGTTTATGCGTGTTGGTTAAGAATCAACCTGTATATACAGGAAAACAATACTATATTTTAAAAACGGCTGCTATTTTAGAAATCCCCGCCAAGCTCCCACTTATTGTCCCCTCTTTTTTTAAATGGAGAACATTTCAGTTTCAAGAGTATTGTGTAAAAATTTAAAGTTATCCGAGCAGTATTAACCAACAATAAGATACAGAAGTAACAACTCATTCATAAATCCTGTGAACGTTTCATTGTACATTTTTAGTGTTTAGAACTTTAAAGCACTGTTCCCAGAACTTACATATCAAAGTCGGTACCCATTAAAATTTCAAAACTAATGATTTTTTGAAATGTTTTTCACTATTTTTTTCCATAATGTACGAAATAAGACTGACGAGTTTTTTCTTAAGTTTTTCAATGTTTGCAATTTTTATAAAAACGAATAAGCCGATTTTTTTCGCGTTTTTTCTTTAAAGTGTTCCCAGAAAATAAAAAAGTAAAATTTCAACAAATCCTCTGAGCATTACCTAGTGAAACTACTATCTAACAAACGAACCTAAATTTTAATATTTACCTTTAAGAACAATATTAGTAGCGGAGGAATTCAATATGGCAATTCGCCTATTGGCAAGAAGTAATAACCCACTAACCGAATTTGAAATGTTGGTTGAAATTGCGTAGTTTATAAAATATCCCACTGTATATGTGGCACATTCCCACACTTCATGGTACAAAAAGCACATTAGGTTTATTAGTATAATGCACAGAAATGTTAATAAGTGCTTTACCACCAAAATATAACAGAGCGCTCTAAAACATAAACATACAATACATTCCAATTAAATCCAGCCACCCCAGGCCGGGGATTCTCGAATCTCGAATACTAGTGTGACGATCCACATGCATATATTCTCGCATAAAAAAAACCGGTTTTTTGTGCGACAATACGTTGATCACGCATTCTACACTGAAGTGAGATTAGAGAATAGACCCGCAGTATAATTAAATACGTCAATTTTAATTTTTAGGGGGACACATTTTTGTGTCAAAATTTTCTTGTTTAGAGTTATCCCCTCTCCTCAGCAGTACAAACGTCAAAAATTTAAATGGAAAAGGGGGTCAAGTAATAACGTTATCTTAAAGCACTTCAAATCCTCTCTTTACCCTTTTAGTTTTTCAAAATCAGATCAGATAGAAACTCTGGCTAATGTAAACAATGAAATATTTATATCAGACATGCATTTTGACCGTTTACATTAGCTAGAATTTCTATCTGACAAATACCATGCAATAAATGTCAGTTGTAAACCTACCATAAAGACTGTTAAAGAGAGATTGTGAAAGCTTTAAGATGAGGTATCACTTGAACCCCTTTTCCATTTAAGCTGTTTAACGTCTGTGCTGGTGAACGAGGTAATTACCCTGAAGAAGTAAATTTTGACACAAAAATAGTGTCCCCTTAAAAATTAAAATTGACTTTGAGAGCTTTCCAAACAGTGTCGTCCAAGGGGCGTCGCGTTTTGGAGCGACAAAAAAAGGGAAAGAGAAGAACTTTTTTTATTTGTCGCGTGATGATGCGACAAAACCTTTTTTTTATTTTGGTTTTGGTAATCAACTACAATGCAACTTGCATTTAAAAATTGGTGTGGCAAAAAAGGAAAGGACCTTATTTTTTTGGTCATTGGTTTTATTTTTGTTGGGCCCCCGACTTCTTGGCACTTCAAGGGCGTCGACGAGAAAATTGAAAGCTTCCAAGAACGTAACGGTCCAAATAAGTTTGGGAAACCCTGGTATAAAGTAGTTACACATTACTTTGTAGCTGACTTATAAAAAGCAATTAAACTAAAAAGCTAAATTAAATTTTATAATATATATATATAACATAAGTATATGGATAACTCACGGTTATTATTTAGCGTGAATTAGTTTGGTCTATACCTTGGCCACTATAAATTGATAATGAATACCTAGTAAGTAACTCCGGTTACTGTAGCTTTTAAACCAATAAAATACATTTTTTATTGTGGTAACTAGGGTTACTGACTTTCTAAACCAATGAAGTACATTTCACACATAAAAACAAATTTCTCAACGTAAGTCTTGTTTCCTTAAAAAGCAAAAGCAGTTTGCATACACGACTTTCTTAAACATTTAAATTTTTGGTCCATTAGTGCTATTATAAGCCCATCCGTGGACATGTATGCTTATTTGTATGTTTTATATCCTTTGTCACAAAGTTATAAAACTTTTATCATCTCATTAAAGAAATTTTGCCTAAAATGTTTGATTTCTTTGTAAAAACCTGTAATGAGGACATACTTTTTAACGTGTTTGCTAAAAAGAGATGAAGCTCCATTTTTTTTCCATTTATAAAAAAAAGATATCGAGTTTAAAACATATTTTATTATTACCCACACTTCCCTTTATTTAATTACAAGTTGCTGATTTGTTGAAGAAAATATTAGTGGGAAAACATACAGTTTTTTTTAAATTACAAAAATGGAGCAGCATTTTACTTGCAGCAAACTCCTCGTTTCTTATAAACATTCTTTAAAATATAAACAAAGAAAGGTAAAATTTGAATCGGTAAAATGTTATTCTTTTAGTCGCTTCTCAACTTAAATTCCAGGGTTTATTAAAATCTCCGGCAATAATAGAAGGTTGCGGTGAAAACGGCTTTGGCTCCGACTAAAAATTGATCCTTGGGTGAACACTCGTTGAGAGTTACAATTTTTTTTTCGTAAATAAAAGATTAAAAGTAAAAACCAGCAACTAAAATTCTGTTATGCTTAGTACAATAAAAAAATTAGACTCTGTAAAGAGTTTTATTCCAAACTCAGTTGTGGAGTACTTTCAACGATTTACACACCTACCTATTATCTATTTGTGCTCCTGCTTTTTTCAGCATAATATCTGTTTTCATGAACAGGTTCATGGCTGTAGCTAGCTTTTCTCTAATAAAATAACATGTTGCTATAATTGCGAAGGCACTTAGGTCCTGGTAGATTTTGAAAATTACTCTTACGGCCTGTCCAATATTACCTGTAGGAAAATAATATATTGTTAATAATACTGATTGCCTCGTAAACGTTCATGTCTCACGTCTACCTGAATGTAATAACTGTACAGGTTTAACTGTCAGGTCGACCCGAGTGTTTGTGCCTTGCATTAGGTCGATCTGGTCCTTTAATGGGTTTGTAAATAATTCACACTTGGCGAAACACTTTATAGAATCTGGTCATTTGTTTCCAGATGTTAATAATCTTAAAATTTTATACTCATTTACTGCCGTCCAACGAATAAACACCGTATGTTATATAGATTATTTTATGCACATATTTTGACAGTTCTAGACTTTCATTTATATCTCAAGTTACTGTTAACTTGCTTATTTTAAATGGAACAACCTGTATATTATGTATTTTTTATTTTCGGCTGAATATTCTAAACATATTTTATTTATAATGTCTTATACTTAAAACCCACCGTTTTTGACGTATTTAATGTCAAAAATCTCGTTTGTAAGCTATTATACAGGGTGTTTCCTAACTATGGTACAAAACTTAAAGGGGTGATTTATTATGTCCTTTTATGAAAAAAGTTACTATGAACATATATTTATTTATTTATTTATTTATTTATTTATTTATTTATTTATTTATTTATTTATTTATTTATTTATTTATTTATTTATTTATTACAATTACAATATCATATCAATAATTAATTACAATATAAATTTAAAAGAAAAACTATATGTATGGGTGCATATTAGGCATCAGCATAAGCTATACATAAACTTTAACATTTTATTAAAATAACAATATAATATTATATTATAGGTGGTATGACTACGATGACTATAAAAATGTTCTGTTAATACACTCTATAAAAATTCAATAATATGTTTGATTCTTTGCGTGTTACTTTTTATCCACAAATCCAATTTCTTTTTAATATTTTTAAATTTTTTATTTTTAAACTGTATCGGCAGTATATTAAGTATTTTAGGAGCCACATAAGTAATGGATCTTTGTGTAGCATCAAATCGTGTATTAGGTAATGTTAAATTTCGACCTACATTTGCTCTTGTCATAATACTATGATTGATGAAGCTGTTAAATATGTTTCTTGTAAGAGAAAATCTTAAAACATTTTTAATGTACAACTGATCAATTATAAAAACTCCAGTATGTTCATATAATAATTCAGAGGAATATCGTCTTGTTTTAAATGTCATTATCTTCAGAATATATTTCTGTGCAATAATAACATTTTTTAAAGAACTTTTATGTGCAGACCCCCAACAAATAATGCCATAATTTAGACACGATTCGACCAATGACTTATAATCTGTTGTAATATTATCTTTATTCAAAATGTAACGCAGTTCATAAAATTTATATATAAGTTTTCTTAGTTTATTCTTTGTGTATTCTGTATGAATATTCCATTTTAAAAATTGGTCGAAAAACAGACCCAAATATTTTATGCTCTCAACCGACTTAATATTGCCAGAGCATTTACAGTTACCGGCCAAATTACAGTCAGAAGAGTGAATCTTAATGTTATCCCTTATGGGTAGACCTCTTTTATCTATAGAAAAACACATAAAATGTGTTTTATTTACATTCAGAGTTAGTGAATTTAGATCCATCCATGTTTTTATATGGGTCATTGCCTCTTCGGCCCTCTCAAAGGTCTCGGGCCACGATTTTCCCTTACACAGGACAACTGTATCATCCGCAAAACAAATAATTTTGCTGTTATGTGCAACATTTGGCAGATTGTTAATGTAAACTGAGAACAAAATAGGTCCCAGTACTGTCCCCTGCGGCACACCACACTCCACTCTATTGTAAGAGCTGTATACTGAATCTAATTTAACTCAGTTAAATCTGTTACTTAGATATGACCTAAAAAGTTCCAGTACTTTTCCCCTTATTCCAATATTGTGTAATTTTGAAAGTAGAATGTGGTGATCTACAGTATCGAACGCCTTCGAGAGATCCAAAAAAACTGCCAATGGCTTGTATCCATTATTAAAACACTCAATAATGAATTTCGTCGTCTCATTTAAAGCCGTGTCTGTACCCATTTCCTCTCTAAATCCACACTGAATTAGAAAACAGTTGATATGAGGCTAAAAAGCTTTGTAACCTCTTTTTATACATTTTTCTATAATTTTACAAATTGGACCTGTTTTTGCGATTGGTCTGTAGTTGTTTGGATCAGATTTATCTCCTCCTTTGTAAAAAGGTGTGATTAAGCTTTTTTAAAACAATCTGGAAACAGGCCAATGTCAAATATCCGATCCACAATATTGTTCCAAAACACCTCGTATAAAAACACGTGCCTTCGTTTTTATACCTTTATTAACAATGTAACGTAACTATGGTTACAATAACGGCAAAATCTTAAATTGTCGATGTCTCGAAGTTTACAGCACAAAAGTCGAATCTGTACTAACTGATCGGAGGTTTCCCGTCACCCTTTTATAGTATGGTGGAAGAGCAAAGAATGATCTAGAATCTTCGAGAAATATCGTGAAAATTCCATAGTACAGGATGGCATAAAAGTTCTCAATGGATAATTCGGACGTTTTCGGAAACCTTCAAAACTGATGAAAGAACTTGGAAAATCTAAGGTAAATTATTCAAATAAATTATCAGACTAAATCAAAAGGTCCTAACTTTATACAATTCTATAAACTAACACTTATTTTTAATGTCCGTAACAATATGTACCAGAGGTTGAATTATATTGATTCATAGTTAGATTTTATAATGTTGTTTGATATTCCAAATTCATCCTGGGAATAATTATTTTTCAAAGATTTATTGCTTGGCATATTTCTTCAACATTAATAGGATGCAGAAACATTGAGGTCGGAGACTGCTTTCATTTACTAAAAATCCAGGTGGATTCACAGGTCTTTTTCCTTTATCCGGACTTACTTTATTTCTGATATACAAAGCGTTAAAATGTTTTAAAAAGTCCGTATTTTTTTAATATCTTAAAAACGCTTTAAACGATTTGGATGAAATTTGGTACACCTATTTAATGCAATAGGGCGATTATATCATTTAAGATTATTGGATCCAGTGGAGTCTTAGTGTTTTTATTATTTCTTATTTTTAAAACATTTTAACTAATGGCAGAAATTCTAAAACAATGTATGTCCAAGCTTAATTTTCTTTCCAAAATACAGTGCCCAGGATAGGTGTTCAAAGAGGACAAATGCAACAAAATTTTTAAAATATTTAAACTTCCTTTTCGGAAATCTGGTCGCTTGGTCGAAAACTGATAAAAACCAATTTTTCTCCGATTGGTAATATACAGGGCGAGTTATATTTAAAAATATGAAAAATGTACAAGAGTGAAGTACCTTTATTTTTAAAAATAGGACAAATTGTACAAGTAAATGTTGTAGAGAATTAAATTAATGTCAAATTTAAAGTTAAAGAATTAAAGTCAAAGAAAAATATTTTGGTCAATTTTTTACTTTTTACTAGATATATATATATATATATATATATATATATATATATATATATATATATATATATATATATATATATATATATATATATATATATATACACAGTGTGTCCAAGATAAGGATCCTAAGCATGGGAATCTCAGTACCTATTGGAGAACAGCTTAGGTTAAATTAGGAAAAAGTTGTGTTTTGTAAAGCTTATTTACATGCCGTTTAGAATCTTGGAAAATTTTTATGGCCCGCTGAGATATTTGACTATATCGATTTAATTTTTCTCTGACTTTATTTGATATAAAAAAACTAATAACACTTTTTCATTGGCACTTTTTAGCTACTACATGATGGTATTTTTAGATTTTATACCCGACGTTTCGTTTTCAAGAAACCATCATCAACTTTATTTTTTTATATGGCTCGAAAAAAGTACACCCTTTATCTGATCCCATTTTTTATTACAAATTCAACGATGTATCACATGTCATGTTTTAATTTTTAGTTAAAAGAAAAATTGCATTTTTTCTATTCTTTTAAAGTTATTTTTAAGTAGGCCTTGCAAACAAATGCTTGGACGTTAATACCTGTTACCGTATCTGCAACATAATTAATTATCATTATAAAATAGTATTTGTAGTTATTACCCTGTTTGTCAAGTTGTTGTTTTTGGAGCAATTGTTCTTATTGTTACTGTTACTTAGTATAATACCAATAGGACTAAAGTTTTGTATTAATGAGCTTTGGACCATGTACCAGTTTTTCAAAAATTTCATTTTAAAATTCCAAAATTTTTGGTTCATTTGTCCTCTTGTAACACCTATCCTGGGACACACTGTATATCTTTTTTATGTAAAAACGTTGAAGGTTCTGAGTTTTAATATTTAAAAAGTCGAATAGTAAGACTTAAAATAAAATATAAATTGCCAATTATTACAATTTAGTACTCTCATTTTTAATATTGGCACACCTACCTGTGCTTATTTGGTCTATTAAAAACCCGATTTTACCAGCAAGTATCATGGTTAGACTAAAAAAATAAATACCATATAACCCCTTAAAAGGCTGTTTTTCAAATCTCTTTGTATTCCAGTTAAACAAAATAGGAAATGCACAAAATATTTTAAAAAACTTTAAAAAATATGTTACGTTGTTCAGGTCCATGATGTAGAGGGAAAAACAATAAAAAATACAATAGTGGAAATGGCTCGCACTTACGTTAATCAAATTTTATTAAGCAAATAGGCATTATGTATCAATTTTACTGATTAAACATTATTTTTATGTTGGTAATCAATGGCAAATGATCGAATTGGCCCCCATAATAGATTTAAATTTAAAAATAAAAATGTTTTATTATTATTTAGGCCAGGGTCGGCCGCAGAAAGTGATATTTTGGGGGAACATCGAAAAGGCGACAACCAAAAAAAAGGGCTCCAGGAAAGTAAACAAACGGCTTAGGCGCCACCTCCATTAAACAACCTATCTTTAAGAGGTCTTTTTGATGCTCCTGGGGGGAATTGCAAATAAAATATAAAATCATATAAAATAGAACTTACTAAAACAAAACATTCAACAACTAAAATTATTATTTAGTATAAACATGTTGCAAAATTATTTTTAACAAGAAAATAGGATAGGTCTCTGCAGTTATTATGAGTAACATAAAAGTTTTAAACTTAATAAACTAGAAGTAAAAGCTACTTTACTAATTTTTCGGTGGTTTTTAAAAGTTTTTACAAACATTGCCATCGAAAGGCGGGTGCATCTACTATTAAAATGAGTACAAAATCGCTGGTAATGGTAATAGCAAATTAAATTAAATTTTCGGCGGCTTTCATATATAGTGTGTCCACGGATGGACTTAACTTTATCTATATATTTTTCTATTTTTAATATTTCAAAGAAAAGTGATTCTTCATGTTTGCTTTGTCCGGAATGCAAAAGCTATAATAAAAGTTACTCCATAATATACAGGATTGTTTAAAATCGCCAAAATAATATTTTGAAAAATAAAGAAAAAAATGTTCGATAACTACTTGATTCAAAAGGAATTAAAAAAATCGTTTTTTTCTTATCGCTTATAATTATTGGAAAAATTAAGTGTGAACTAAAATAAATGGATTTTTCTTTATAAATAAGTAATTTATTTTACTTTTTATTTTTAAACATTATCAAGTTAATTTAAAATGTACATATTATATGTAAATAGTGACCCAAATGGTAACAAGTTATTTAGCAAAAAGTAAAAATTTCTATTACTTTTCAATGCCATTTAAATAAGAAGTTAGGAAATATTTATACCAGATTTTTTTTATTTAATAAAGTTTTATTTTTGTAATTTGGAACCTTCCTATCATATGGTCATTTTTTGTAACGCTTTTATTTAAAAAAAACTTTTTTCTTACTAAATTATTAAAATATGTTTTTATTTTTTTTAATGTTAAATTTTATTTTCCCTAGAAAACATAACCAATAGAAAAAATACATTATACACTTTTAATTACTTTTCTATGTTATTTAATTATGTACTTTCAAAAATACATGTTTTCGATTTCCGATTTTTGCGATTTTAAATCGCTCTGTATCTCTCAATACAATTTTTATTCTAGCTTTAAACATTTCAGACAAAGCAAAAGTTTTATGTAGAACAACTTTATCTCGAAATAATAAAAATAATTATTTATACAGGTATAGTTAAGTTTATTCGTGGACACACTCTATGTACCTAAACGCAAGGCAGTTAGGAAATGCCGTCGGCGGGGCGGTCGTTTAGCCAGTGCCTTTAAGAAAATAGATTTTATAATTTAGTTTTTCTCAAACCCTTTTAATATTTAATTTATTTTATGCTATATTAAGGATAATTTGCAGACTTAAATAAAAATTGCAATTTTTTTTTCTGTAATCAATAATTTTTATTGCATGATATTTATTACTTTGGATTTTTGTGGGTGGCCCCCAAGTGGCCCTCAAACGTTGGCCCACCGGACATTTGCCCGGTGGCCCAGTCCGATACTGTTGGTTAAGGAACTGAGGGTGAATAGGGGTGCTGGGCGGGGTAAAGTAGTTAAAACTTTAATGTTGCTGTAAAATTTAAACAAATTATGAACTAGGGGCTCACTTATTATTTTTCTTATAAAGTCTATAACATGGCCTAATATGCGTAATTAATTTTAAAATTAAAACCATCAATTTAGGGTATATAAATATAAACGAACAGTTTTTTTATTATACATTTTTGAAAAGCTCTCATCAGCTATAATTTAATGAATAAAAAATCGTATGTTTGGTTCATATCTCGAAAAATATAACATTAAAAAAATCTAACTACACCAATGGAACCTACGAAAAAATATCTACTAATATTAGTTTTTACTTTTGTTGTAAGTTATAAGACAACTAAAATACGAGGGGGTCCAAAATAAAAAAAAAAAAGAATAAAACCCTGTATGTCTGAAACGAAGTGGGTCATGAAAAATATTTTAGTGTCATCTTTTGTTTTATCAAAAAGTAGCAACAGTTCGCGAAAACCGCAAGTCTCTATCTCTAATACTAACCAAGATACCCTACAATTGCAACGAAATCCGGACCCCCTGTACAACAGTACTTAGTATTTGCCGTTCTGTGTCATGTCTTAGAAATATAAATAAAAATAAAGAAAATCTTTTTCTCAATTTTTAATATATTGTAAGATTAGAATAGGAAGCGACCCTCACCTATCTGTTTACCGTATAAAAAACGGTTTGGTATTAAATATATTAGTTAAAGAAAATCTTCATAGGATGTTACCGTTCACGATTTATAAAATTATTACTATTTGTTTATTGACTTTTTACCGATATCTCTTTTAATAATCGTTTAAATATCAAATTGAATATAATCAAACTTTTAAATTGATAAATTTAACTTTTAATGTAAACTTTTTTCTAAAATTAATATTTTCGAAGTTCAAATCCTTTAGTGTTGTACTGCGAGGTTAATAAGATTGAAGTATGCATAGCGTAATACAAGAAACCATAGTAATACCTGGCCAGTTGTTGGATGACGTGTTCAGGCCCAGCTGATGTTAACATGATTTTTGAAATCAACTTGTAATAACTTTGAAAATAATAATTTTAGAAAGAAAAGTTTAAAATGAAAGTTGGATAAAATTTATTGCTTTAAAAGTTTAGCCATTAGCAATTTCTTGTTGGGACAATTATTAGAAGAGATATCGGTATAAAAGTTACTAAACAAATAGTAATAATCTTATAAATCTGGACCGGTAAGATAGGAAATTTAATTATCCATAATAAAGGTTTTTATAATTATGGGCCTCAAGTGCACGGTTACGGAGATACAGGCCCAAACGGTTTTTCGCAAAATGGCGGCACTTCCGGTCGCCATATTTGTAAGTATTTTGTGTTTTTAGATTCATTAAGTTCTACTGCACCTATTTGTGAAACAAAATAACTTCTGTAGAATTTTGCAAGAAAAAAATCGCTTGTCTGCAAAGTCGGTTGAACGTGACAACGTCATAAGAAAATACTAATGGAATGGTTGCATTTTTTAAAAGAAAATTAAACAATTTACAGCACATTCACGTTTCACTGCACTTCCTACTTGACGAAAACATGTAAATGTATTATTGTATAGCAGGCGAACGCGCTCTCGCTTGCACTTTAAGCTTTAAATGGAACGCCGCATGAGTAATTTTTTTTTGTGCGTGCAGCCGGCTCCATCGAATTATAAGACGTTATCACGTGAAAATCCCCCATTTCCTGTACTATTACTAGCATTAGCATGTATTTAAATAAACAAGGGTTGCTATCATGCCAGGCGTGTCAAAAATTTTGAGGTTATTTTTTGATATAAATATAGTCTTTCTTGACCGGTATTTTTAGGTGGCTGAAGGGATCTATATTTTGGTATTTGAATCTTGTGCTAATAATTTTTTTATTTTTTTGTTCCATAAAAGTAATAATTTTTTTTTCTAGGAAGAATTTAGAATAACAGAAAAATTTTTGGACAAAGAAGATCTACGGCCAAAATTAAGAAAGTCCGTGTTAATACGTGCAGTTCAAAATGCAGGAAAACATATTATTAGTAGCACTCCACATCCTTCAAGAAAAACAGATGACCAACCATTTTTGGAAATAATCAGTCTGTTATGTTGTCTCCAATCTCTTTAGAAAGTTGTAGTACGCACAAGAAAAAGGAATTATTTATACAACTGAACGACAAAGATAAAACATGTGAACAAAATGATGGTGTACAGAATGATATTCGTGATTCTTCACAAAAAGAATTATTACCGAAAGATTCTAATACACCAGAAAAACATAATTCATCAGTAGTTTATGTTGGCACGGAAAATTATCAAGAACCCTATGAAAAACCTTTGCGAAAAAGCAAAAAGGATCAAAGTTTAAATAGAAGCCGAATTGATTTGAAAAAGTTGACACCTGATAAAAATATTAATACACATAAAAGTCCGCATGCAAAAAGAGCAGAGAAAAGTACAGGAGAGATTGTGACAAAATTAAATGGTAAATCGCCGGCCCGAGATCCCATACCAATAATTAAGCTTAGTAAAATTCCGGTTAGGACAGCATCTCAAGAAAAAGAAAGACCTGTAGAAGCTAATAGTAGTTTAAATAAGTTAGAGAAGACCCCCAGCAAAAATACTTTTCGGTTAAATCACCAAGAAGTAAGAAAGTTGAGGAAAAAAAGTCTTGTCTAATATTATTGGACACGCAAAAAAATCTAAAGACCAGAACATAAATGTAGAAAATAATTTAATATCACCAGAGAACGAATCCGAAATAAAGTATTTAGAAAAAACACCTAGTGAAAAAAAATCCATTAGGGTGGAACAAATAAGTAGATCTGCCAGTAAAGATAAAAATATGCAGCTTAGGAAAAATACGTCTGCTTTACAAAACCTAGAAGAAAAATGCCTGACCCCACGAACACGATCAACAAACAGAAAAGAACGAGAAGAGTGTCTAAACAAATCTCAAATGAGGTTATCCGAATCTACAAAGAATCCAGGTGAAATATATGAAAAACGAAGTAACGTAGAGGATAAAACGATGTGTTGTCCAACTGATAAAGATAATACTGCACCGCCCAAGAAAAATATGGCAGACATAGTTCTTCAGAACTTTGAAGATCAATCCCCGTCACAACGAACGCGGTCAAAAAGTAGTAAAGAAAGAAAACCAAATTTAGCAGAATCTCATATGGTTTCGTCAAAATCACCGCTAAAGGTTTTAATACAGGATGAAACATCATTCAAACAAACTGACAATGTTAATGCAAATAACAAAAGCATAGTTAAAGGAAGTAAGAATCTACAAGATGATGACGATGCTAATTTTAAAGATACATCAAGGCCTCCTGAAGCACCTCTTCAAGATCAGTCAGTTAATAATGAAACTGATTTTGTAAACAAGACTCCTAGAAGGATAAATAATCAAACACTAGAATTACAAAACCCAGTTATAGATAACAATCAACCTTTAATACTGACAGAGGAACTTGACAACGGTAAATACAGAGATCTGGTTAATAAATCTCGGCCTAGTGCTGTACGGGAAAGAAATGTCGGACTTAACGTATCGACAAAAAGCATTGGTTTATCTCCTATCGTAGGATATTTAGGTAAGAACCACAGTCTAATATTTTACTTGGTTTTTTAAATGCTTGCGCAAACAAGCAAATGGGTAAACTTTTTAAAATGGAACACTTTGCATATTAGGTCACCATTAAGTAGGTCCTTTACATAGCTTCACAAAAATACTACCTTTGATATATCTATCTTTAATAGTTTCGGAAATATGACCATTTTAATCTGAATAAGAGCAGATGTAATTTCCATTATATCTACAGTCTTAGTAGTGCCGTAGGTAGGTATAATAAAAAGTACATCTACTAGTTTTCAGATTTAAGTGGTCATATTTCGAAAACTATTAAAGATCAACATAATTAATGTGATATTTTTGTAAACCTCTTTAAAAGATCTTTTTATTGGTAATATAATATACATGGTGTTCCATTTAAAAAAGTTTACCATTTAATTTTTTGGATTGTTTTTGCTGTTTATCTTTTCTTTTGTTATGCATAAAAGATAATAGATACAAATCTATGAAACTTTTATACAAGAAGTTTTTATATCTTTTTCCTTATTGTTAAAATTGGGTGGCAAAATATAAATGAGAACCCTGTGCGTTCGATAAGTGAGTACGCGGCTTATTTAGCCAGTATAAGGACAGGAGGCTTTTGAAAGTGGTACTTTTTATAAAAAGCTTCATAAACTTATGACAAATCTTTTTTGTCGGAAGTAAAAGAAGGATTTGCAGTGCTACTTTTACACATTTTTTTCATTTGAACTTTTATTTTCCTTTATATTATAGCATTAAAATATTCGAGGCAATGAACCAATAAAAATCGGAATTTTTTAGGACAGAACGGATCGGAATGCGGTTTTTGCATTCGTTTTCAAAAATTATTTGTACAATTTGTACCTTATACAAACCGGAAGTTGTATAAGGTACAAATTGAAAGTTGCAGTGCTGCAGCCAAAAAAGTCTTCAAAAATGCTTTTTTGAGACGTCCTTTGAAAAATTTAATAACTTTGTACATAAGACTCAGAACTGGCCCAAGTCGGGTATTCGGGAATTTTTGACGTTGCTGATTAAGATTATGATGTTCAAATTAAAGCCGAAACACTCTAACTCACTCAGGAACGCCGGCGCATGCCATCTTTGGTGGACTCTTCTGAAATTCATGCAGAGAAGGAGAAAAACTCAGCGACCGGGGGTTTTTGGGTCACTGAGTCCAAAATAGGGCATCAGCAGACACCCCACGGACACCTGGTGCACCCTAACCTGAACGCGGACGTCATCTTTGAGAATTTTTCTCACAAGAGTGCCAATAACAAGCCATAAATATCATTATGGGGCGGTTTGTATGGTACTGAATCCGAATTTCATGTCGAAAACGACCTCCTGAACACCAGGTGCACCTAAACCTTGCCCTAAACGTCATCTTTGTGGCTTTTTTGACATAATCAAAAAGACGAACCGAAAATCGTTATGGATGGGGGTCCTTTGGGGTACGAAAAGTCTCAGTGTATACTTAAATAAAAGCGTTTTGAGCATTGGCAGAAAACTAAAAGGCCGCTCAGCCAAGTTCGGAGATCTAGCCGGAGATTATTCTCGTCATTCTTACAGGACTGGATCAACTTTTTCGAGGACCCCAGGGAAGAGTTACACATAAATTAATGTATAAACTTATGAGTCGATTTTGATGAGTTTCTTACGATTGTGTCTGTAAAACCCTCGGAGACGACGTTAAGGGTCAGGTTGCGATGCACCACGTGCTCGGAGGATCGTTTTTAACGTAAAATTTTGATTTTGTGCCCCAAAGAACACTCTATATCGATTTTCGGTTCGTTTTTTAAATTCTGTCAGAAAAAGCCTTGGAAATGACGTTCAGAGCTATGTTCAGGTGCACCAGGTGTCATCATAATTGTAATCAGTAACCTCAAAAACTCCCAAGTACCCGATTTGGGCCAGGTCTGAGTCTTATGTACAAAGTTATTAAATTTTTCAAAGGATGTTTCAAATAAAGCATTTCTTGAAGACATTTTTGGCTGCAGCACTGCAACTCCCGGTTTGTATAAGGTACAAATTTTACAAATAGTTTTTGGAAGCGAATGCAAAAACCGCATTCTAATCCGTCGTGCTTCATTGCCTTGACTGAAATAGGAGTATATTGTATTAAGAAAAAAGTTACAAAAAGTAGCTGGCCCAAGTATCTACTTGCAGAAATTAGTACTTGTTCTATTTTTTATTTTATGGTTCCGATATTTTTCTTATGAAAGTATAAGAAGTACATAGTTATTTTATTACGTTAACTCATCATAAAAATTAATAATTAAATTGAATCTCAAAATTAAATATAAAACGGCCAATAACTTGTGTGCTGTTTAAAATAGGCTTAATACTAACTTTGCTTTAGTAGTATTTATTTTAATTGTCAGATATATAATCTACAACTTTTTATAGATCCTAATAAACGCAAAAATGAAACTAAGATTCTCCAAAATACAAAAGGAGAAAAAAGTGTTGATCCTAGCTTGGCTGACGAAAGGTCCTGTGTGAATTTGGAAACTTCTGCAAGGTCACTCAAAGAAGCCTCGTCAGTAGAAAATAGTAAAGTGAATCCTTTAGAACATATAATTGCTGAAATTTCCGTTAAACAAAAGAGTGCGATGCGACGTACACCTCTACCGTTTCGTCGTACTGTCAATGTACAAGTTCAAACATCATTGAATAACACGGAACGTTCTTATATAGAGTATCAAAGGCAAAACTATCGCAGAACAAGGCTTACAACTTCGCGTGTTTCAAGATTCGCCGAGCAGATGACTCAGACATCTCTTGATAAGCCTGCGACTTTAAACACTGACACTAGGTAAGTAAGTAATATACATTTAAAAAAATCAACTTCAAAAAAATTAATAAAAGTTATTAAAAAGTGAAAATTAATGAAATAAAAAGTAAAACATAAAAAATAGGAAGTCGGGTACTACCATATGGTATTAAAATATAAAAAGGTTTTGTTTTTTTTGGACAATCCACGAAGGCTAAAAGCCTAAATACTAACGTACAGTGGGTTTATTTAGTTATTAACATTGAGTAGATGAGCACATATAGGTTCAGTTAAATAACATAACATATAGGCAATGTGAGGAAAAAGACAATCTAACTAAATCCCGGCATGTAAACATGCGTGACTAATAGTGCTTGTTTTGTTATTCTATTGCTTGCCGATGAACCAAACAGCGTTGCTCATATTGTATGTTATTACCCGATTTTTTAAAATTATTTTTAACTTTTTATTATGATTTTTTCTTAAATTCGGTAAAATTTTTACCGACGTTTGTTTTTTAGTTTATTATTACTATTAAATTTGACGGTAAACATTAACACACTAAAAACACTACTAGTACTTCTTTTAGTTCGGTGCAAAGGGTAAATTTTAACCTAAGGTTGTCGGCTCCGAATGCGCCCCTGATCCTTTTTTTTAACCGACTTTATTCTTTATTATCTTAGTATATACCTATCTAGAGGCAGCTTTGCCTCACGAACAACGTACAGTAGAGAGAAAAAATAGGTTTAGTACCTTTCTTGCTCGCGACCCTGCCTTGGTTTGTTTATGGGACCACCGCTCTTTCAAATAAAAAAACAAATTTAAATTGGTCCACAAACGCCGGAGTAATTGTGTAACATACACAAACAAAAAAAAACATACAGGCGAATTGAAAACCTCCTCCTTTTTGAAGTCGGTTTTTATTTTATGCTGTTTATGGATACTTCTTAGTATCACCAAAGAACATTATAGCTAGCGCAATAGAAGTTCAGTACAAATGGCGGATATACGAACGATTTATCACTACGCGCTTATATGGACAGCTTTGGAGTCTGTATAAGCGGGCTTTTAAAAGGGGTTCGATTTTTGGCGCCGATTTCTTTACACGTGTCCGTAATTCTATTGCGGTAGCTATTATATTCTTTAGTATTACTTAAAGTGGCTCCAATTTTTTTCAAAAACAAAGCAAGATACGAAGAAAACACCAGGGACTAAAAACCTGTAATAATAATTGCTTAATTATAAAAAAATATAAAAACGTCAAAAAAAGTCAATGGAGTACTTTTTTTCTCAATAATTTACGGTACCCACTGGGACCCCACTGGTCCCAATAATATCAATCTGGTAAGAGCTTAAGAAGCGCCTTATTACTTTAAATAATTGTACCAAATTTTATCCAAATCGGCCTAAGCGTAATAAAAATATTTAGAAAAAACTATTTTGTTTTCTTAAACTTTAACGCCCTGTATCTCAGTCACGAAGCAACTTCAAACATATGTTTATAGGAACTTTTTTGTAAAATAAGGAATCACACATTGAAGTTTCGTACCGTTGTTAGAAAACACCATAGTATAATTAATTTAAAAAAGCGAATTAAAAAAAGTGTATTTTTTAAACACCCTGTATAATTAAATTATATGTTTTTATATTCTTTACTCATGCTCATGCATATATCTTATAGTAAAATTTTAGCTAATTCTAATGATAAACAAAAAATGTTATATTAAAAAAAATCACATTAATTTTTTCAGACACATCACAATTTCAAGTTTTAAAGTTGCATACAATATTTTTAGCTCACCTTGTATATTTATTTTATATATTTTTTTAATATTCATTAAAGTAACTATATTCCATATTTTTTTCAAAACTGTAGATTGATTAATAATTAAAATATCACTTTTCCCATTTTTACATTTTCCCAATTATCTCTTTTTTGAATCACCTTGTATAAAAATTTATCTTTTTTTTTTTATAAAATATACAAGTATATATAAGAATAAAAAATAAAACCCCTTTAACGTTGTAGTTCCTTTTTAAAGTACATAATCAATACCCAATTCAGGGCACCAGCTGAGAAGTATTTCACCTACATAATAAATAATGTAGCCAGCTGACTCCTTTATTATTACCAGTAACACATAGACCAATATCGAATAAAATTTTCAATTAAGAGGAAGTCTCTGAAAACACTTATATTTTTTGTGTTCGTGTGACCGGTTGACGCATAATCCACCACTTTTTAATCAGCTGACTATTTTGTTTCTTAAAAATAACTATAGTTTGATAATTTTTAATCGGGAATAAATGATTAAAAGTATAATCACATACAAAATAACTATATTTTTCTGTGGTATAATTTCTTTTACGTGCGTGCGTACTGCTCAACCCACCGTCGGAGCCGCAGCTGACGCTCACTACTATACATGTACAGGGTTGGTCCGTATATTTAGACACCCCTTTCTCGTTTATTATACAAGGTAGAAAAAACTTTATATACAAAAGTTTTAGAACATTATCCAAACCATAAATAAAAATAGAATTTGCAGATAGAGTGAGCAAAAATGTGTGGAGATTTTTTTTTTTAAATGGAATTCCCTGTATACAGTGTGTCCAAGATAAGGATCCTAAGCATGGGAATCTCAGTACCTGTTGGAGATACAGCTGAGGTTAAATTAGAAAAAAGGTGTGTTTTTTAAAGCTTATTTACATGCCGTTTAGAAACTTAAAAAACATTCATGGCCTGCTGAGATATTTGGCAAAAACGGAAATTTGACTATATCGATTTCATTTTTTCTGACTTTATTTGAAGAGATATAAAAAAACTAATAACACTTTTTGTTGGCAATTTTTAGCAACTACATGATGGTATTTTTAGATTTAAAATCAGACGTTTCGTTTTTAAGAAACCATCATCAACTTTATTTTTTTATATGGCTCTGATTCCATTTTTTATTACAATTTCAACGATGTATCACATGCCATATTTTTAATTTTAGTAAAAAGGAAAAATGCATTTTTAAAGGTATTTTTAAGTAGGCAAATAATGACATTTTTTTGTAGGTAACGAAAACAACAAAAAAATTAACGCATTTTAAAGTTTAATTCAAAGCAGGTGTTCAAACAGTTCTCCGTTATTTTCTAAACACAAGTATGACCTTTTAACTGTAGCACTTAAAACTCACGTAACATCTGTGGTATAATACTGTTAAATGCGGCCATTACACATTCTCGTAACTGCTCTTCAGATTAAAAAGGATATTGGTAAACTTGGTTTTTAAGAAAACTCCATATGAAGAAGTCTAGAGGAGTTAGGTCTGGGGATCGCGCTGACCAAGACACTTTACTAGAGGTTTCAATACACTTCCCAGGAAATCGCTGCTAAAGATACTCTTGTACTTGCCTAGAATTATGTGCAGGAGCACCGTCTTGTTGAAACCAACAGCTATTGACCTCTGCTAGAGGTAAATTATCTAAACAGTCTTCTAAATCATTTTGTAATAAATGAAGGTATCGTTCTGCAGTTAATGAATTATGGTAAATAAATGCACCTAGTATTAGCAGTATTCCACACCACATATTAAACCCAAAACGTTCTTGATGTTTCAATATTTTCTTAACACGCGGATTTTGTTAAGCCCAGTAATGCGTATTGCGACGGTTAAAGATACCATTATTAGTAACCATACTTTGGTCGGACCATATTATTTTTGAAGGAAAATTTAAATTGTCTTCACACGTGCGAGTATACCAAAAATGTTGGCGCTGTTCGAAATATCCCGGTTTAAGTCCTTTGCAAATTTATAGGGGTGATATCTATTTTTACGCAAAATAAATTGAGCTGTGGATTTTGCTACTCCTATATTTTGTTTAATTTGCCTAGTTGATATCTCAGGGTTCTTAACAACTGCTTGTTAAACATTATTTTGGGTTTCTCGAGTTTTTTCGAGATAAAACAGGCTTTTTAAATGAGCCATATTCTTTTAAATTTCGAGCCAACTGTAAGAAAATGAAATTACATGGCTGTTTTCTTTCTGAATATGTATTAAGATACATGTGTGTAACTGAATATGTACGTAGGGTGTTCGAAAAGTTTTGAGATATACATACAATTATTTGATTTTTTCAAAATAATTTCCACCACATTGCATACACTTTTCCATTATAACCAACCAGTCACTGAAAATAGCTTTCCACTTTTCATTTAAAATTTCAGCACATATTTTATCCCAGGCCTCCAGTAGCGCGTCTTCAGTTTTAAACTTTTGTCCTTTCAGTTGGCTCTTGACAAAAGGAAACAACCCAAAGTTACACGGCGCCAAGTCGGAGCTATAAGGCGGATGTTCCAAAAGTATCAAGCCTGCATCTATCAAAAATTGACCTGTAAGTTCAGCTCGATGAGGTGGGGCATTGTCATGATGAAGGTACCAGCCAGCGAGTTGCGAGTTTGGGCGAATCACTCTTAACTTTTGTATAAGTTTTGAAAGGCATACTGTAGTGTACCAGAGAGCATTTACGGTCTTCTGTTCTCGGAGCACAACACGTTCAATTATTCCTCTTGAACCAAAGAAAACAATTATCATTATTTTTTTTACAGATCTTGATTTGCGAACTTCGGTCGGAGTTTCTACACCTTCGAGAACCCATATCTTATTTTGTTGTTTAGTTGGGACGTCGTAATAATAAAGATAAGTTTCATCTCCCTTGACGATCGACACTATGTCTTTAGATTTACCCTCCTGGAATTTGAACATCATTTTTTACACCAATTCACTCTTTGTGTCTGCTGCTCGGGAGTTAACTTGTGTGGAACCCAAAGAGTACAAATTTTTCTAAAACTCAAGTGCTCAAGTATGATCGTGTGTAATGTTGCTAAACTAATGTTCAGTGTCTCTTCTAACTGTCGATAGGTAATTCGTCGGTTTGTTTCTATAGCTTTTTGGACGGCAGATATGTTTTCTGGGGTAACTACTTCACACCGTCGACCTGAGCGTGAGGCGTCTTCAAGCGAAAACGAGCCCCGCTGAATTTGTTTGTACCATCTGTATATGGTCACACGAGATGGACAGTCATCACCAAGTATAGGTTTCATTTCTTCTAAACACTGTTCTTGAGATAACCCACGTGAAAAGTTGTATTTTAAAATTGCACGGCACTCGATAGCCGTCCAAGACGCCATTGCGCTAAAATCGCTGGAGACAAACTGGCGAAAAACTGATAGTTTACTAATAACTATGTAGGGCTACGACATGTCATGACATGTACAAACAAAAAACATCAATGTTACTTTCCTGCACCGTTTAGTTACAAAGTATCTCAAAACTTACTGAACACCCTACGTATTAAGATACATTGGCACGAAAGCATGTCAAACTTTTCTTCATGGCTATAATGGTCACCCGGCATATTCGACGATAATAACACAATGGATATTAACTATTCACCAACAAACAATAATAAAGACAACAGTAACAATAACGACAATTACTATTTTAACATAATATTAAATTATGTGACAGACTCGTAACAGGTATTAACGTCAAAGCATTTGTTTGCAAGGCCTTCTTAAAAAAAATAGGAAAAATGCATATAAATTAAAAATATGGCATGTGGTACATCGTTCAATTTGTAATAAAAAATGGAATCAGATACAGGGTGTACTTTTTTCGAGCCATATAAAAAAATAAAGTTTATGATCGATATAAAATCTAAAAATACCATCATGTAGTAGCTAAAAAGTGCTAATGAAAAAGTGTTATTAATTTTTTTATATCTCTTCAAATAAAGTCAGAAAAAAATAAAATCGATATAGTCAAATTTCCGTTTTTGCTAAATATCTCAGCAGGCCATGAATTTTTTTAAAGTTTCTAAACGGCATGTAAATAAGCTTTAAAAAACACAAGTTTTTCCTAATTTAACCTAAGCTGTATCTCCAACAGGTACTGAGATTCCCATGCTTGGGATCCTTTTCTTGGACACAATGTATTATGTCTTCATTTAAAAGGTCTTTTAAAAGCTTTGCAAAATACCAAATTTGGTATATCTATCTTTAATAGTTTTCGAAATATGACGAATTAAAAATGAAAAGGTTTACATATAGTTTCCATTATACCTACCTACGGCACTAAACTGAGACTGTAGATGTAATGAAAATTATATCCAAATTTAAATGGCCATTTTTCCGAAAATATTAAAGATAGATATATCAAATGTGGTATTTTTGTAAAGCTTTTAAAATAATTTTTAAATAGTGACAAAATATACAGGGTGTTCCATTTAAAAAAATTAAATTTTCTCTCCACACATTTTTGGCTTACTCTGTATCTGCAAAAATATATTTTTTGGACGTTTTGGATAATTTTTTAAACTTTTGTATTTAAAGTTTTTTTCTACCTTGTATAATACACGAGACAGGCGCTGTCTAAATATACGGACCAACCCTGTAAAACTCTACTGAATATACGAGTTATTGACTGAGAGGAAATAACTGACCAAATTTGCGCCTGGCTTGCGGTCTATAAGTAGGTGAATGATCTTTTTAATACTGAATGGCGTTTGTCGCAATTCATCGTAGTTGCCATAAAAACAGATACTTATATATTATGTTTGAAAAACAATGGCATGTGTTCTTTAAGTTTAAAAAATAAAAACATTAGTATGTGTTTATGTATCGCCTACGATGTTAAAATAATTTTAGGTCAAATTTGGTATTAACAATAAAAAATTATTCTTATACCAAATTTAACTTAAAATGATTTTAACATCGTAGGAAATATGTACATAAACATAAAGTAATGTTTTTATTTTTTAACCGTTTAAAGAACAACAAGCTATAATTGTTTTTACAACATATACTATTAGTTTCTGTTTTCATGGCAGCTACGCTAAATTGCGACATACGCCATCCAGCATTAAAAAGATTATTTACCCACATAATAAATGTTGTTTTTGCATGCAGGAAATAAAGTAGTGTCGTAGTGTTTAACACCGTCGGATTCGCTTTAAAATACTGCTTTTTGAAATATTAGAAAAGTGATATTGTCCTATTTTGGTTTTTAAGCTGGGGTAAAAACTAACAAAATTAAGTTTAGAGCTCTCTAGTAAAAAGTTTAAGTAGGCTAACTATAAGTGATTTTAAAATGATCATGGCTCTCTCGATAAAAAATAATCATTTAATTTTAAAATAAAATGAACAAAATTTGTTTTAAATATATTGAATTTCGACTAAAAATGATCTGGAGAATCCAAAAACAAAAAATATACAGGGTGTCCCATTTAAAAATGAAAAGGTTCAGTCATTTCCGGTAAAACCGGAAGTCGTAAAAGCCTATCATATACACCTAAAAATGACTTTTCGTTAGTCTAACAATCCTACCCAGTTGGATAAAGAAATAAAAAAATGGCAGCCGGAAAGTAATCTCGTTGTCACATGGTATATATGGTAAGTTATAACTATAAATATAAATAAAAATGAACCAGAACTTACCAGGAACAATGTACTTTTATTTTTAAACGTAGAGTCAAATTGTACAAAAATCGTTGTAAAGAATTGAAAGAGCAATGATGACTTTATAAAGTATTTTAGGACCAAGCTACCAGTTTTCCTAAAATGGCGTTTTAAAAGTAAAACACTTTTGGTCTATTTGTTTTATTATAACAACTATACTGTGTCAGTCAAACTTTCTTTCTGTTATCTTTGTAATTTGTAGAGTGGCAGATTTAAATGATCTAAGTGTCAAAATTAGAGAAATATTCAACTTTGGACTTTGTTAGCAACCTTTTGAGTGCAATTGATACTGGGATCTTATAGTGGGATATAGGCTCTACCACATAAAACATATTGGTAGACAAAAAGTTAAAATTTATATTCTGGCACTTATAGTCCGCGAGATGACAACGTGGGAAAAACAGGAATTTCAGGTTGGCTGATTTCGGGTAGATCCTCGGCTGTCTGGCTGGCGGTAGCGGTTGCGTTAGCGCCCAGCTGTGACCTTGACATTTAGAGCTGTCACCTTAACTGTAGAGCTGTCACTGATATGTCAGAAAATGAAGACCTTGGTCATATTTTATGGTTCCGAGTTTCATTAAAAAATACCGAACCGGTCAGATGTTAAAAGGGGGATGGTTGTATATTAGCAATGACAAAAGTGTCTGGCAATTAAAAAAATATGTTTGGTATACTTATATAAAGACAAAAATTGCAAATTGGGTTTCCTTAAATGTTTTTAAAACCTTGGATTATCAGCTGTATAGGTAGGATGCGCATTAATAAACGCAACCGCTACCGCTAGCCAGACAGCCCAGGCTCTACCCGGAAGAGGAAAGGAACAACATTTCAAAAAATCAGCTAACCTAAAATTCTTTCTTAAAAACGTTGCTACCTTCTATTTGCGTTAGCTTGTATCTTCTTTGCTTCTATTCTATTAGATCACTTCTTAGTTCTGCCACGCTTTATCTCATATTAAGTATTGGTTTTGGTATTAAAGCAATAACTTTTTTTAGCTGTACCCACATTTCAAATTCAACTTCAACGGGTGCTGCTAGTGATATACTTACATATATCTATGAAGGTCCGAAGCGGTCTTTCAAATACAACATTTTTGAAAGTCTCGAAGAAGGTAATGAGTTGGATGCACTAGATTTCAGCGATTCATGTGGCCCTGAATTGTCTACGGAAGAAAAACCCTGGCGTTTTGTTAATGAAGGCTTGATAACCGAAAGCTCTGATGGAACTAACCTAAGTTTTATACGCACGGAAAACCAAATAAATAACTGTCAATCATATAACAGGTTAACACAGTCTACTCGGGATAGCCGAGATAATTCGTGCAGTAGCAGTAATGATTCTGGGCATTCCAGTTATAGCCCGAAAAATGAGCCAATAAAGTACTCCAAATCTTCATCCTGTAAACTTTTTGTAGACAGGCCGAAGCTGAATAATTCAGTTTATGATACTACGTTATCTAGTAAACCTAAAACAAGACATTATACTCGAAGAGGCCGCAAAACCACGGAAGCACAAGTAAATAAACGGAGTTCAATAAAAGCTGTAAATATTTCTAAGAAAAATAAAAATCTCGTTACACGAAAAAAGTCTGAAAACCAGAAAACTATGGAACGAGAAAATCAATTAAGCGAAAATTCACCTTTGGAGAGATCTACAAATAGATACGAGTCAATATCATCAGCAGATAAAGAGCTATTGGGAGTAAGACGTTTATCCGATGTTCCAGTTGATAAAGGATTTAATAACAATCGATCGACCCAGAGAATCACACCTAGAGGTACGGAGGAATTATCTGATAAAAAAGTATTGAATGAACCACCTTCATTTCATGTTGCAATTAGTACGGAATCAAACGATCCAAGTAACAATGAATCAGTCCAAAAATTACACCCATGGTTAGAGAAAAATCAGTTGATAAGGATTTTTCAGACGTTAGACGTTTATCCGACGTTGCAGGTAGTAACGAATTTAGTAAGCATAGTAGTAATTTAGTTAAAAAAAATCTCATGTAGATAGAGTGGAGAAAAGAAATGAAGAAGAGAAAGTACAAAAAAGAAATAAAGAAAATAAAGTACCAAAAACTAATGAAGAAAATCAAATGTTATCAACTACAAATGACATTTTGGTTCCTGTTGCACCATTAATTGAAAACAATACTTCTCAAAAGTTATCCAGTACTATAAAGACAAAGAGGCGTACTACACGGATTAAAAATGATATTCCAACTGACTTGGGATATATAATGGCTTCAATTGATCAGAGCAATATTATACAATCTATTGGTATGTAAATTATGTAATTATTGAAATTAGTACATAATAGTTTCTCCTTGCATGAAAGTAGGCTTTTATTTGATAGGTGAGTATAGAGAATGAATAATAAAACAAGTAATTAGGTATTCTTTGATTAAAATGTTTTATATATATATATATATATATATATATATATATATATATATATATATATATATATATAATATATTTAATATATATATATATATATATATATATATATATATATATATATATATATATATATATATATATATATATATAATATATTTAATATATATATATATATATATATATATATATATATATATATATATATATATATATATATATATCTATATATATATATATATATATATATATATCTATATATATATATATATATATATATATCTATATATATATATATAATAATAATAATAATTAAAGGAAACTTTAAATGCATAAATATCATTGAAAAAATGTATTAACGAAGCTCTCTCAGTTACTAAATTAATTTTGGATTGGTATTTTATTATTGAAGCTATTTTAAATATTAACAAACAACTTTTAGTCAAACTTTTCAACAAAAAATCAGGGCATACGGGATTAATTTTTTGTATTAAACTTAACTTAAATTAATTAAACTGTCTAAAGCACTACCGGCAAAAGTACTAACATATCGTCAAAATGTGTATACAGATACACGTCGTGCCAGCTCAATTCTTTCAATTGACTTTTAATGTGCTCAGCACCAACAGATAGCGATTAGAAAAAGCAATAATTCAAAATCCACCGCTTCCTAATTTCTGATAACACACCAAAAAATACATACAAAAACTTTTTAATACAGGGCGACTAATATTTGTAAAAGAATTTTTATGATCGGTTCAGGATTTCCGAAGATTAGCCCTTACAAACAAACAATCAAAATTACAAAGTTTACCTTTTAATAAATAATATTTGTACACTACAATAAACGATAGTGTAGGATAGTGGTAAACTATTAAATATTATTATTTTTTTAAATTTTGTTTGAAAAATTTAATAAAAGCCTTATATCAAAAAAAAAAAAAAAAAAAAAATAGTAGCAAAAAAATAAATAAGGGTTAATTTGCCTTCTAATAGATAATATGCTCAAAATGTCCTTCAATGACTTCCAAACATGCCTTAGTTTTTCCACTCGCGCAAAAATGTTTTTTATTGTTTATGATTTGCTGGGCGGATTAATTTCCCAACTCACACTTTTATGATGAAATAGACACTGGTGTTACTTTACTTTAAGTATTAAGAAAATTACTTTATAACTCCCCTTTACTTGCTGCGAGCAATTATAATTTCGCCCTTCACCAGTTCAATTAACATTCGAACCAACTCGGTGCCAGGTTGCTTTTTGTCAGAGCAAGAGCGAAACGAGAAAATGCGCGTTCTCACCGAGCCCGGTTAAAGTATCGCGTGAATATGACAAGCTGAACTTGATCTGTCCGATGTATCACAAAATTTAACCTCACAAATAATCTTTCTGTACCTTTTGTTATTTTTTTCATTATTTATTTGCAGTCTTCTAATTCACTACCCATGTTTTTTCTTTCTAAGAAATATTAATTATGTCACATAAAAATCGACTAGCACACAAAAAGAAAAACATTATTATAATTTTTAGGTTAGGACGTTCAGTTCCCTTCTGCGACACCGCCAAACAACGGTTCCAAAAGCTTAAATTCCCCGAGTGTAATATCAGCACCGTGAAGAGTGAAGAGTGCGGCCAAATTCATTGAACACGCACATTTATTGCTCGACAATACAACTCTTTAGCGTGAATATAAAAATTTGCACTGCACTATCAGAGTTCGAGCTTAGTGCGCATAGGGCGACTACGTAAATTCACTATAAATAAAACTTTCCAGACCATTACTTCTAGCGACATCTTTACTTTATATTAACAATAATTATTACCGAAATCAGTTACTACCGACATCCTAAAGTAGAAAAAAACCTAAATGTTGATAACTTTATCTTAAATTTAATTTTAACATTGCTGGTATTTTAACTCTTTTTCGACCTCGAGTAATGCTAACGTTTTCTTAGAAAACTACATCCTTGTTCCGGGTTTATATATATATATATATATATATATATATATATATATATATATATAATTAAAATAATAATATTATAACTAACTACAAAGTTTTGTTTAATTAAGTTAGTCTTTTTAAAAAGAAGTTAAAAGGAAGTTTCAATTAAAAGAAAAGTAAAAACAGTGGCTATTCTATCATGAAAGTGTTTGTTTTTAGTGAATCCTTTAATAGTGTTAAGTTGTTGAGCAATTATGTAATCAATGGGCTCAAAAAGTCTAAATAATAAAAACATTTTTCCGCCAACGAGAAATAGTATCGAGCAGAAAATAAATACATGTTTGGAAGCAAACGGAACATTTTCGGTATATGCTCTATTAAAAGGTAAATTAAGCCTTATGCAGGGTGTTTCTAACTAAATGCAAAAAATTTTAGGAGGTGATTTTTTACCAAAAAATAAGAAAAAACTTCATATGAACATATGTCCTAAACATCTTAGTTTTTGAACTACGGGGTATTAAATTTTTTATAAAAATATTGTTTTTTTATAATAACTTTTATTCCCATTCAGATATTTGTAAAATAATTGGGAGGCGCACCCTTTGCACCAAAAGACATATTTTGGCATACAAGAGAAAAATATTTTTTACCAGTGTCGTCCATGTTTTAGGTAAATATTTTTAGAGAAAAAAATGGTACGCCCCTGCATTTTTCTAAAATAAAAGTTTATTCTTAAATACCTATTTAGTTTAGAACAAATTTGGCTAGTTTTAGTTGTTTTTTTGTATGATTTATGGTTTTCGCGTAAAAAATTAAAGACCATTTCTCGGCATGGTCAAATTCCTATCTAATTAAAGAATGAATAACGAAGAATAATTTTTAATGTAGAATTTTATATGCATGGGCGTACTATTTTTTCTTAAAAAATATTTACCTTAACTCCTCATGGACGACACTGGTACAAATTATTTTTTTCTTGTATGCCAAAAAATGTCTTCTGGTGCAAAGGGTGCGTCTCCCAAATTAAAAAAAATATATGAATGGGTATAAAAGGTATTATAAAAAAACAATATTTTAAAAAAATTAACACCCGTAGTTCAATAATTTAAGCCGGCTACTCACTACGCGGTACTTGCCAAGTACTTGGTAAGTAGCAAGTAGTATATACGACGACTCGTTTAGACTTGGCGAGTTACTTGCACTTCCCGAGCTGTAGCGGAAAACAAACACAAGTCAAAGAAGCCAAGTACTTGACTTTTCAATTTATTTACCGCCGTACATTACGCGTTACTTGGCAAGTCGAATTGAAGGGTCGCGGGGAATAACTATCAAAGTCCAATTGGCATATTTTTTTATCAGTATTTGCGTTTTAATATTGTAAGTCGAATATTGGTAGGCGGCACGTTGTTAAGCTGTGGTTGTATCTTTAAACGGTTTTTTTCGAGGACTGCGAACTTTTTTGGTGTAATTAGCAATAGTGGTATTATATTGGGTACTAGCCATTTGGTGGTGCTATTATTTTAGTATTGGCAAAAAATAGACTAACTGTTATTCGCCGCCACCCAATTGTTGTGTTTATGTGAAAAGTTTTCTTTGTGGTGTGGTATTTACAATGGACTGGTCCAATGATTTAACTTTGCAGGTCTTAGATTTTTATGAAAAAGAACCTGTTATTTGGGATGCATCCCATAAACTTCACAAAAACCGCATTAAAGTGTATGAAGCTTGGAAACGTATACAAGGTGAATTTTCACAAGACAACACGTTTCCATATGCGCCAGTCGAGTGGCGCAGGTAGCAACCCCACTTTATATACAAAAAGAAAAATACTTACCCATCTTTACTATTGTTAAAAGATGCAACCCACCACCTTCTACGTTTGCACTTCTTTTTCTATTTTTTAATAAAACATAACCACAACTGATTGTTACAAAAGCAGCTAAAACTGTCGTTTCACTTTCGTTCATCCTTACAAACTACTTGTTGTTTTTTACTTGTACGTTCCAAAAACTCGCAATTCTAGAAGTAGACGCGTAATGTATATAGCTTACTTGGAACTCGACAAATACTAGCCAAGTATATTCCGAGTTAAGTTACTCGCCAAGTACCGCGTAATGAGTAGCCGGCTTAAGACGTTTAGGACATATGTTCATATAAAGTTTTTTTCTTATTTTTGGTGGAAAATCACCTCCTCAAAATTTTTTCATTTGTTTAGAAACACGCTGTATAATTATTCTTTATTGAAACTCTTTACAAGTTTGTTAACTTCATCACATGTCACGCTGTTTTTAAAGGGATAACAAAAAGGTCAGTGGCGGGTTTACATTTTGACCATACAATTTTGGGGTTCATTATCTCAGCAATTAATGGTGGTCCGCTATTTTTAACAATTTTTATTCAATTTATTTTTACACAAGGATTTAAAGATTTAAATATAATAAAGTATTTCCATAACATCCTGTAGATTATATTTATCAATTTCTTTATTAAACAACGCTGAGCTTAACAAAAACCCCAAGCATCACTACGTTACATTGTTTAAATATGGTTCCGATATTTTATTGTTGAAATTTTATAGCCAATTTTATTTTAAATTTAATGATACATGTACATATCTCACATTTTGGTTGTGGCTTTAATACAAACCTGTATTTTTCAGGACACATTTTAATTGATTAAATTACTTTATAAAAACGCATATTTTAACAAAAACCCCTACCATCGTTAACTTACATTTTTTAAATACCGTCCTGAGATTTAAAAATCGAAATTTCAAAGCAAATTTTATTTTAAATTCACTTTATGAACCCTGATACAGACCTGTATTTCTTAAAATTTGGCAAAAATATTAGGTTTTACATTTTAAACTAATACATAGGTTTGAAAAAAAAACGTGTGATAGAAAGGGTATTTGTTAATTGTATAGGAGGTAGCAGCATTTTCGAGAAATAATTTTAGGTCAGCTGATTTTTTAATATGTTAATCTCTTTTCTTTTCCGGGTAGACGATGGGCTGTCTGGCTGGCGGTAGCGGTTGCGTTTATTAGTCCGCATTCTACCTGTACAGGTGATAATCCAAGGTATTGAAAACATTTTAAGAAACCTAATTCTCAATTTTTTTTCTTAAATAGGTTTACGAAACATATTTTTTATTGCCAGACACTTTTATCATTGCTAATTAAACAGTCGTCCACTTCTAACATCTGAACCATTCGGTATATTTTAATGAAACTTGAAACCATAATATATGACCAAGTTCTGCATTTTTTGACATATCAGTGACAGCCCTAAATATCAAAGTGACAGCTTTACATGTCAAGGTCACAGCTGGGCGCCAATGCAATTGCTACCGCCAGCCAGACAGCCGCGGATCTACCCAAAGGTGGAGGGAGAACAACATATCAAAAAATCAGCCAATCAAAAATTCTTGTTTACCCGACGTTGCTACCTCCTGGCTATAGGTATGGGTTATTTACTTTATTACAGTTAAACAAAAATGTGAGATACATCGTTGAATTTAAAATAAAATTGACTTTCAAATTCGAAATTTAAACATCAGGAGTTTTAGAGTTTAACATTTTTATCTAATTTCCAGAAATAAAGGTCTGTATTAAGGGGTTATATCCACTTGCGACTTAGATTTTTTTTCAAGTGCTCATGTGTTCAAGTATATTCTCTGTAAATTTGAAATTAATCCGTTAAACAGTTTCGGAAATATGCGCGTATTTGTAAACACTTTTCAATTAAGTGTATAGGTTTCTTAGCTTTAAATGCGTTTTTCTGAAAACAGTGTTTTCGAAGACGGTGACCACGATTTCTCAAAAACTACTTAACCGATCGCTCTCAAATTTTGACGCAAGAAAGATATATTTTTATTAATCAAATGTTTTTTCTTTTGCGATAAATATATGTTTTTAATAAATATTTTAAGACCTAAATTTGTATTTGAGCCATTTGTAAAAAAATGTTTTTGCTTATTTCTTCAATCAATTTATAGAATATACATCTCTGAAACTAGATACGTTTGGTTTTTTTCATTTTAGATGATCCAGTGAAAAGATATAGTGGTCACCTCAAGATGTCTTTTTTAGAGGGAGCACCCGGAGATCGGCTACAGAGGCTTTCAAAATAATTTTTCGGAAAAGTTAAATATGTCAAAATTCTGTTAAAAGTATAAAGAATACATGTACAAAATTTCAAATTAATAAACAAAAAGGGGCTTTTATCGGTCTTTTAAGTGGATATAACCCCTAGACTAGACCTTAATGTACCGTACATCATTGAATTTCTAATAAACGGGCTTTTAAATATGGTATTAAAATATTAGAAACGTATTCAAAAAAATAAAGTTGAAGATGGTTTCACGAAAAAGAAACGCCTTGCAATCAAATACCACCAGTGGGTAAAGAGGAAAAAGTGGCAATGCAAAAGTGTAAATTATTTTAAAATCCGATTTTAATTAAGAGTGGAAAAAACTAAACAAATTTTCATTTTTTGTTCTTTTTCGTTTATCTTTTCTCATTTAGGCAACTTCATATCTCTTACCATTTTCAAGATGCCCAAGAAGCAGCATCAGCAAGCGCACAACTTCAAAACTTTTATGGGCAATTATTACCAATGCGTGAAAGGCATCGATCTAAGGCAACGATAAAGCGAGCAAAACTGTCATATTTGTCTAAAAAGTCAATGCTAGCTCGTAAATATTATGTGTAGGGTTGCCATCCGTCCCTATATATCGGGACTGTCACCGTTTTTACGCCCTATGTCCCGATTTCATAGCAAAAGTCCCGATTTGCGATATGAAACAAAATATTTAATATTGTATTAACCAACCCCTTTATCAGAATTTATTAAAGTATTAGAAAATAGTTTCAATTCCTTTACATAATATCAATTCAGAGAGAATTGTTCATCAGTGGCAAGTCAGCGGACCGACAAAAGGAATCGACTGTTGAAAGAATCTGTGGAAGCAATATTGCAGTATCAGTACAACTTTAAAATGCTGCTGAATTTTCTAAATACATTGAAACATACCAGATATCCAGGTGTCCTGATATTAGCCAGATAATTTAGTGCAACCCTAGTTATATGTATATTTATACAAATGTGACAGTAGTTCATGACCGTCTGTGTTCCGATATCGAGCTTACGCGACGTGTATAAAATTTATAACCTAATATAATAATTGCGCAATAAAGCTGAATTTATAGATTAACGTTTTCGTCACCGATCTCCGTTTAACGTTGCAGTTTTTGATACGGTATATGAAAACGGTAAACAGAAAAATATAAATTCACAAATGGAAAGTTATTGTTTCATCTTCTAACTGAAAACGTCAAACAGCAAACAGAAACGTCAATCTATAAATCCAGTTTAATTGTTATTTCTAACCCAGTCAAATTAGACTTTCACCTTGGAATCTTACGGAATAAGCTGAATTCCTAAACATACCTTTATTTTGGTACAAAAACTACTCTCCTAAAAGTCACATAGGATATCGTGTAAGAGAACTCGAAATATGACAGGTCAAAGGTCAAAAAATTAGTTTTTGTGAATATTTAATTTTTTTACCTATAATCGCATTAAAATTTATTATCAAAGTAGTAGAGCACAAAATTCTCTACAAATTTGATATGGGCCAATTTTTTTACGGCGAGCGGATCCGGATATAGAGGGCGCAGAATGTAAAGCGCTTTCTGTACATACCTTAGCACGCAGTCAATCGTGATTCTTATTCTAAAATGTTATTAATATGTCAACCTAATATGCATCATCGGATCGTAAATAAAGATAATGAATATGAACCGGATAATTTCGAGGATATATCTGTTATTGTTGATGATACTGTACTATACATTAAGAGCTGTGATTGAAGTTGTGGGTCCATCAGAAGATGAAGACAAAGAAAATGATTCTGAATTGTAGTGGCAATATTGTAATTATTAACATTTACATACATTTTTTTAACTTTTTCTCATTTAAATCCAATTGTCCTTTCTTTCGAATAAAATAGATGCATGATATTTATAACATTTTTTATAAAATATAGTATATTTACAGTAATTTAGATAATTACTTTATTATTTCTGGTAAATAGGTAAACGGCATAGTTAATTTAGTGATATTTCATAAATACTTAAGTAATAAGTTTACATATTGGACTAAAAATCACGATTTGTTGCGTGCTAAGGTATGTACATAGTACAATGAAGTGCTTTACACTCTGGTAAATTTGGTAAGAATTTTGTGTTTTACAATTTTAATAATTAACATAAATGCGATTAAAGGTAAAGAAAACGAGATATTCGCAAAAAAATCTAAAAAATACTTTCAAAATTCCTTTAAAAATTACGCGTCTTCATGATATGGACGACAATCTATTAATTTTACATTATAACTTTCAGGTAGACCTCAGAGAAACAGAAAACCAGTTAGATTTATGACTGATATTATTTTGGAAGATATTCAAGTGGGTAAGTTTCATGAGCGGCTTTTAAAATGTCGAGTCAATCCTTGAGTTAGTATTAGTATACTCCTACCCTAGCAAAGTCAGTCTATATAGGGTCGCGACATTCGGCCATATTGCTTTGACGTGTTATGACGTCACATCTCACATTTTTCGACCATGTTGTTCAGTACCGGAGATATACAGTTTATTATATTAGTAGAAAAACCGTTTACACAACAGTTTTTAACTATTATTAAGTTGTAAATTCTTTTACTTAAAATAAAAAACATTTAAAATTACATCTTTCAACAAATATCACTTCCAAAACAATGCAAAATGAAATGCGCAATTTCTAGACGCCACTGGATTGATCATCAGCATTGATTTTACCCAGTCTTGCCAACTTTTCTCCGTGGAGTGCCCTTCCTTGCATCCCCGACGTCGAACCGCCTAAAAGTTAAGGATGTGTCGCAACCTTATAAATATAAACTAACCTTGCTACCCTAGAAGCAAACCATATTTGGTAAATCTAGGTGACAAGGCATTTGACAGCTTTTAAAATTTAGCTAGGACTTTAACCACATACTATTTTAATTCTGAGTTTGTTAACACGACATTGTAGAAGCCGCGCCAAGTCATGTTTATAATTTTATATAAAAACAGTAAACCAGATTTGTTTATCCGGTAGCCTTATTTTTATACCATCATCTAATTACGTTACTATTTAGGTTAGTAAGGTACTATTTTCTCTGACAATTTACTACGATTGTGGCGCATTTGAGGTTATTACATACATAATATATTTTAACAGAAAATACCTTATTTACAATGTATCCACAATTGTCGGTGCTAGGATAAAAACTTGGATTTGAATTATTTCCCCAAATGACAAAAAAATCGTAATGCACTTCTTTACGACTGATTGATGTTTAGATTGGATGTGTCTGTGGGTAAAAGTCTATGCAAGTTTTTTCTAAAACTGTCTGTAATATTATCTATAGAACCTGTCGTATAACAAGTTGCGTAGTGTGTGGATCGTTTCAACGGAATTATCCTGCCAATTATTTTTCATAAAAAATTAACGAAGGGGGTATTACGAAACCAAATTGAAAATTAGTAAAATGAATCGCCTATACACGATACAACGCCATATATGGTGGAAAAATAGGGCCTCACCCAATATTGTTTGGCAGGTTAATTCATTAAAAAAAAATATTTGTGGGTAGGTCAAGAAAAAGCATTAAGTTCGATCTCACTGTACGTCCCATTTAGCTTCCATATCTATCTCGTTCTTCTTGTATTAAATAATGAAACACGCAAATCATATACTATATACCTACTATCCGCTCGTAAATTCGAGGTCTAGCGTGAGGGAAGCTCACGGTAACGCGAGGTGTATGTGATGGGTGTGAAAGGTAAGCGGGGTATTTCGAAAATCAGATTTATTGTAATAGAACCGTGGAACGTAAGACTAAAAATCAGAGAGATATTTTAAGTATTTTTTTATTATATTAAAAATTAGGACTTAAATATTGCTATTTGTATAACAAAAATCCAAACTATAAAACAAAATTGAAAAAATAGTATAATGTCCAAAGCCAATTTACATGGAAACGGCTTATTTGACGACAATAATTTACAAAGAGAGCTTTTTATAGGGAATTAAATTTCCTTTAAGAATGTGTGTTGGTAAAATTTTTCAGATCAACGAGTTTTGCATAAAAAAACGCTGTCAAAAAACGCGATCATAGATTTCTTAATATTAATGTTAAGGGTTCTTTCAAAATATTTTTTTAATCATCATGAATGACATTTTCACAGGACCGTTTAAAAAGAAAAATATTATTTTTTTGCCCACTCTAGTGGACACATTACATTGTTCTAAAATTTAAATACGTAAATATATTATAGGGCTATATTCACTAACTTCCAAAATGTTTCAATTATTTAAACTTACTCCACCAATATATGATTTGTAAAAACACAACTTTTTTAGTCAAGAAAATGCCAAACAAAAAAAAATCGATTGCTCCAAAAAAATCATTTGTCACTCCTGCCAAAAAAGTAGAACGGCTAATTCAAGTATTCCTGAAATTACCGAACAAAATTTACCAGAAATGCCTAACCAGAATCATACCCGAAAAAAAAGACCAAGAAAGGCGGACACCAAAAAGAAAGAATCAAAAAAGAAAACGGTAGAAGATAATGTGCCAATAAATTCTGAAGATAATTCAGACAATGGTAGAAATCCTGAAGTCCATGTCAGGTCTAATGACGAACAAGGTATACTATTTTGTATAATAATTACTTTTTTATAGGGAATTAAATTTTCTTTAAGACTGTGTGTTGGTAAAATTTTTCAGATCAACGATTTGCGAGTTTTGCATAAAAAACGCTGTCAAAAAACGCGATCATTGATTTCTTAATATTAATGTTAAGGGTTCTTTCAAAATATTTTTTTAAATCATCATGAATGACATTTTCACAGGACCGTTTAAAAAGAAAAATATTATTTTTTTCGCTCACTCTAGTGGACACATTACATTGTTCTAAAATTTAAATACGTAAATATATTATAGGGCTATATTCACTAACTTCCAAAATGTTTCAATTATTTAAACTTACTCCACCAATATATGATTTGTAAAAACACAACTTTTTAGTCAAGAAAATGCCAAACAAAAAAAATCGATTGCTCCAAAAAAATCATTTGTCACTCCTGCCAAAAGAAGTAGAACGGCTAATTCAAGTATTCCTGAAATTACCGAACAAAATTTACCAGAAATGCCTAACCAGAATCATACCCGAAAAAAAGACCAAGAAAGGCGGACACCAAAAAGAAAGAATCAAAAAAGAAAACGGTAGAAGATAATGTGCCAATAAATTCTGAAGATAATTCAGACAATGGTAGAAATCCTGAAGTCCATGTCAGGTCTAATGACGAACAAGGTATACTATTTTGTATAATAATTACCATTAAAAAAACGACTTAAAATTTTCCTATTAAAACTCACTGCAAGGCTAAAAATTAAAAATAATAAAAGTTTCAAAATGAAGTCGGTTAATATTATATGTCATTAAAGTATAAAAAAGTTTTGTTTATTTAGTATGTACAGGGTGTTTATTTTTGGTTAGGATTATAGGGTATAGGCTTAATCTCCATAAATAACCGAGTAAAAAGACATAATTAAAATTGTCTAACTTTTTAGTATTAATACTGTACCTGTTAATAAGATATATACAGGGCATTTCCTAATGGCGGCAAAAATATTTAAGGGCTTATTGGCTAATCCTATAAAAAGTTTATTTAAACATAGGTCAGGAAATGCAATGTTTTATTGGTTTTTGTGCAATAAATATATTTTCATTAAATTAAGGAATTTATTTTTGTTTGCTTTTGAATATTTTTGCCTACATTGCTTAGTTTTCGGAGGAAAAAAATCCGCTAAATTGCACGTTCCTGGACCAATCAAGAGACATTAGAGGCATTTTTTTCTTTTTAAAATTGTGTTTTATAAGTTATTATTACGATTTACGTTTTCCAAATTTTAAAGTTTTTTTAAATTGTTTATTACCCTGGTATATTTTTGGACCCAGGTTTGTATATATATTTTTTTTTTTTTAATAAGCAAGTCCTTCAATTTTTATAACGCAAGGTAGGAGACACCCTGTATACATAGAACAACTTAACTATGGCTAGTTTGCAACTATTAAAAATAAACCGGTAACTATATAATTAACTAACTAATACTGTTATTATTCCGTCTTGTAGAAATCGTTCGTATCGTATTGGCTTATATATGTTTATTTATCATTAAATTATTTTCCTTAAAATAAAAAAATAGCCACGCTCGAAAATGTCAGAATAACGTTTTTTTAACAACTTTATAGCCCTCAGCTTTCTTTACGTTACTCTTAAATTGTCAGATTAGTGGAATATATACTGTTTAGTTTAATTAACTCGCCCTATCTTAATCTGACGCACTCGAACATTTCTGAATGATATATTTTTGTTTTTTACGGGGTTCATATTTGGTGGAGGTACTTAACTGGGTACAAGGTATCCTCCGGTATATTAATCTGCCACGCTGTAGTAGATCCCGAAATTCCCTCTTGGACTTCCCTACCATTATCTAACTTAACAGTACATTCCTATTACTACTGTCCTTCGTAAAGGACATGTTAAAAAATATATTTAATATGTATTTGTTTTAATTTTTTTATATTTAAAGATTTTTGTTTTATATAGTACCTGAAGATTTTCCAGCACCTGATTGCTTTAAACAACCTGCATGTCCAGATCACACTGAAAACCCCGTTTCAATTGAAGCCGGAAGTGTAACTAACACAAAGACCAGAGGTGTAAAGAAAACTCATAAAATGTCAAATACAGCCCACGTTGCAGCTGATACATTGTCTGAAGATTTTCAAGCTCCGGAATCTTTCAAACAACCTGAATGTCCAGATGACACTAAAAGGATCCATTCTGAAAACCGTGTTTCAATCGTAGACCAATCTTTAACTAACATAAAGACCGGAGGTGTGACGAAAACTCATAAAAACCAAATGTAGCTCAACTTGTAGCTGACACATTCTCCAAAGTTTTAGAGAGGGCATCTGAGTCTGCCAGGTAGGAATTAATTTAAATATACCATGTAAATTTTAAGGGGTTAATTATTGGCTGCCTTGTACATTTCACAGAAAAAATGTAGGATAACTTTTCGAAGAGACCAATATGCTAAACTATCATGCCAAGTTTAAAAAGAATTAATAAGTGAATCTTGAATTATTCAATTAAATGTAATTGCAAAATAACCACATTTTCGGTTCAGGTATTTCGTAAAGTATGACAGGATTTTACATTTTTGTATGTATCTGGCAACATAACTTTAAATTTACAGTAAAAAGCAAAGACATTTGGGAAATTGTTAGTTTATATTAGTTTAAAACTAAGGTTTCTTCACTCAGACTTAGGATTATATGATCTAGAGATATTTATATCGATCATACTGTTACTTCCGTTTACTTTTTAAATTAGAGTTTTCTATTTTGTCTTTTTTTACTTATGTTCTATTTTTGTACATAATTTAATACAACTAACCAGAACTAACCATGGCAAAATCTTAGTGAACGATGCGTCATCTTGTCTCATCTTATAGAACTAAGGTTTACATTAAATCTATGCCAGCTTTTGTAGCATTGCGATTTCATGTCTTTCTCTAGTTTCCCATTAGCTTTAACGCCTGTATCACTAGGTTAAGTAAAGTTAAAACGTTAAATAATAAATTTATACAGGGTATTTTCTAAATACGGTACGAAATTTAAGAGTATGATTTCTTATGTCTTTTTGTGAAAAAAGTTCCGACAAAAATATGTCCGGACTTGCTTCATTTTTGAAATACAGGTCGTTAAATTTAAAAAATGTCGGTGATTTTTAAATATCCTTAAAATCTTTTAGCCGATTTAGATAAAATTGGTACATTTATTAAATATAATAATACGCTTTTAAAGCTCTACCCAGATAAAGATTATTGATCGAGTGCCGTCTCAGTGGGCACGACAGCCAATATTATTGAGAAAAAAGTACGCCACTGACTCTTTATAAAGTTTTAATATATATTTTTTTCAACCTTTTAGCCTCTTCTATTTTCTTTGTGTCCGGCTTCGTTTTCATGAAGAAAATTTAAGTCACTTTAAGTAATTCTAAAAAGTATTCATAAACAACATAAAATCAATTCCAAAATTTAAAAAATAAACATTATCGACCTTAGTAAATAAGGAAAATGATATGATAAACTACACAGCTGCTTAGTTATACTATGACAAATTATCTTTTATTGGTATTTTTATATATAATGTTGTCTATTGGTACTTTTTAGAAGAAATTAAAGTGACTTTAATTTTTTTCTCGAAAACGAAGCTAAATACGAAGAAAATACAAGAGACTAAAAAATTGCAATTTTAATTGCTTATTTAGAAAAAAAATGATTTTTTTATAAAGTCATTGGCGTACTTTTTCTTTTAATAATGGTGCTCACTGAAACGCCACTGGACCCAATACCTATAGTAAATCCTTAGAAGCGTATTAATACATTAAATAAGTGTACCAAATTTCATCTAAATCGGCGAAAGCGTTTTAAAAATATAAAAAAATACCGACTTTTTTTTACTTTAACGCTCTGTATCTTAGAAATGAAGTGGGCCCGGACTATGTTTAAAGGAGTTTTTTTGTAAAAAAACGTCTCCTTAAGTTTCGTACCGTAGTTAGGAAACACCCTATATTTATTTTGGTATGTTTTTTAGCATATATTCTTGATGCGATATTATTACATTATTTATAGGAGCTATGAACAATCAACTGCATTTCCTGAACAAACCAATCTGCAATCTTTTGATTCATCAAGGTACAGCCGTTCGTCCTTGCAGTCTACCATTATGGATTACTCTAAATACATGAAAAATGGTGGTAAGTTTTTTTGTTATTATGGGTGTAAACTGCTATATTAATAACACAATAATAAATACAGTAATTATTTTATTAGGCAAGGCGCAAAGTGAGACACGTATAACGCGTGCTATGTGACCCAGCACTGCACGTACATGTGGGACTTATGAAATTAAATTATACAGCGCAAATTGATCAGCGACGCGTCTTCTCGAACAGACGTTGATTTTTGTGACAGTGACATAGATTCTTGAATCGCACGCTTTAGATGAGCCTCAATTTGCGGCTTGCTTTTTATACTTTGTCAAGTGGCGTTTTTCGACTTTTATCACTTAGTACAGGCAAATTGGATGTTGATGTAGAACAAATTAGAGACAAGCTATTCTTTTTTTTAATACGTAGGAAAGAGTGTCTTGATTAACATACTAAAAGTCTACCTCGATCGCATGGTTCCAAATATAAAAAATGGCCGCGTCTGTTTTTTTTAATTTTTATTAATACCTTTTTATTTATGCATTTACAAAAAAATTACAACGATACTTTATTTTTAAAACTTAAAAAGACGCATCTTTTGGTATTAAAAACATAATTATAGCTCTTTAAATAAAAAAGTTACAGTTTTTTAAGATAATTGTAAATTAAAAATAGAATAAAGTATGAGCCGAGATTAACTTAAGTGAGATTTTTTAACCATTGAGGATTCTCCTTTAAAGACATGCAAGCTTAATCGTAAAAAGAAGTTTTAATGTCTAAACAATAAAGGACTCTTCATCTTTTTCGATAAAATTTATAATATTAAGATAGTAACAAAAACTGGAAATATTTAAAATGGCCGCTATTTTTTTCTTATTTGCCATATTTTTATCAAGGTAGACTTTTGGTATATGGTAGAACTTACTATGTGTCTAGCTTGTCCCTAATTTGTTCTATCTTACCCTATTGTAAGCTGCTGTTTTCTGTACTATAATACCTTGTCCAGAAATGACACAACAAAAGAAACGAATTGTGGCCAATGTTAAGGTTTTTCTTGTAGTAAGGCCATTTCTAAAGTGGTAGTTTAAACATACCAGAATTTTTTAACCAGTAAGATGAAGTTAAAAGGTTTTTGGTTTTAAGTATTTTGTAAATTGTAAAAGTAAAATATCTAACTTAAGTTCATCTCAACTTATAATTTTAATTTATTTTTAATTTACCATTACCTTAAAAACAGTCACTTTTTTATTTTAAAAGCTATAATGATTTTTTAATACCAAAAGATGCGTCTTTTATAGCTCTAAAAATAAGGGTGTCATTTTATTTTTTGTAAATGCATAAATAAAAAGTTATTAAATAAAAGTTAAAGAAAAAACAAGATGGCGGCCATTTTACTTAAATATTTGGAATCGTTCGGTCATGGTAGACTTTCAGTATGTTAATCTTGAGACCCTTCCCTGCACATTAGGAAAAAGAATAGCTTGTCTCTAATTTGTTCCACCTTACCCTATTATAAACTGGTATGTTTCCTGTACTAACTCTATTTCGGGTTGCTCCGACAGTATCGCCTGTACAGGGAGTTTTTTCTATATTTAGTACAGGGATCCCTGAAACTGCTGCAGCTACAGAGATGGTTAAATGGAAAAAGAATTGTAGTTTTTAAAGCTTAGTTTAAATAACTTTTGTTACGTCCAAAAAAACATAACTTAATAGATATTTTGAAAAAACATTTTTTACCACATAATTATTTTTCTTTGTAGCTCAGTTAATATTTGAAATAGAAAAAAAACAGTATATAGAAAATTTGTAGATAATTATCTTCTTGGTTAGAAATGTAAAATCCGATATTTATTGTTTTTGAGCTACGTCATAGTTGACTATGACATTTTTTAAAAGACCTTTTTATTAGCTTTTTAACCATATATACCAAGATATACTTTAAATTAAAAAATACCGTAGTTTTGGACATAATTATTTTTAAATTTGTTTTTATGCCATTTAGACCTAAACAATTAAACTAGTTTTATTGACAATGAATTATCTTTTCATCTCATCCAGTACCGCAAATGTTTTAGATTTATTACAAACAAAAACAAAAACTAACAATTAACAAGTAGGAATCAATTCCACTACTAAATTAACTACTAAAATAGTTAAGTATAAGTATAAGTAAGTAATAAGAGTTAAAATATTTTGAAAAGACTGTCAAAAAAAAACGGAATTTTTGACAATTCTAATTTACTTGTTTCAGGGCTAACTAGAAAAACACACAAATTTAAAATGGTTGGAAGGATATCTTGTTATACATGGTTAAAGAGCTTATAAAAAGGCCTTTTTAAAAATGCCATACCCAATTAAGGTTTATATTTTAAAAATGCCAGTTCTGGCGTAGCTCAAAAACGGAGTACTACATTAAATATCGAATTTTTTATGTTTTATTTGTTTTCTGGGAGATTAAATTTAAATTAAATATCGAATTACACCTTTTCATTAAGAAGATAATTATCTAGATTAAAAATATTTTTTTTTTAAATCTAGTAAGTTATGATGTTTTTGGCAAAAACAAAAATTGGTTTAAACCAAGCTCTAAAAACTACAACACTTTTCCCATTCAACCGTCTCTGTAGCTGCAGATGTTTCCGAGATTCCGGTACTAAATATGGAAAAAACTCACCCTGTATAATACTATAAAGGAAGTTTCATAAAATTGGAAGTAACATTTTCTGAGGTCTGACCATCCAACAAATACCATATGTTCTATAAATCCGGGGATTCTATTAAATGGCATGTCTCGCCAGGATAATATTAACAATATGGTAATGGTAAAAAGTCGGCATCCAAGGTAGTTAGTATTTAGGCTTAATAAAAGCTTTAGGTAATTCAGGATTATTAAAAATGTTAGAAACAACTTTTTGGCACAGAAGTTTCAACCAAATAGTTGCTATCTATTACCAAAAGCAGCTATTTTTTAAACAAATTCTATAAGATACGGATAAGAACATTTATTTTTGTTTTTCAATAACTCTAACCTTTAAAGATCAGTTAAGTATTAGAAAAAGTAAATTTTTTTCTTTTGAAAAATGCAGTTGTTTTTAAAAATAAACCTTATCGTGGATAAATTTAAAAAAATAATAAATACATAAATAAAAATATACAGGTGTGTGTGTGTCTTTATTCACAAGAAAAAAATCAATATCTCCTATTTTCCTGATTTCCAGAGTTTCATGTATAGTCAAACTAAACGGTAGTTTCTTAGTTTTTATGCGTTATCGTAGACATTATTTATAACAGTTTTTATTTGTATTTCAGAACCTGTTTTTAGAATGCCATTAGATACTGAATATAGGCTTGTTGGTTCTCTAGATGTCACTCAATGTATAAAATGCCCAAATAACCGATTTAGTGCTGGGTATATTCGATTACGACCTGGTCAAGAAAAGCAGCCAACTATTGCCAATAAATATTATTTTGTAAGTATTTTTGGGTAATTATCACATTTCATATGATTGTCTCGAGATTGAAGTACTTCTGTTTACTTAGTTTAAAAATTAAAAAGTTAAAGGCAATTAGATCAAGTTATTTAATTTATTTGTTCATCTACTCAACTAAATCTCGCGATAAGCTTTTACATCATTTAAATTATCTAATGACGCTATATTTTAAAACTAAAAGTTTCAAAGAAAAGTTTATTTTATCCTTTTAAGTGCATTTAAATAAAAGCTTGTTTTAAAAATAGTTTTTACTTTTATTTAAAGACATTTGCGGATGAAGGTGTTATGTGACATTTTGTCAATTTCTAATATTGTACAGCAATAAGTCGACATTTGCCCATTTTATCTCAAAAGATGTAATTTTTTTGCAAATAAAAATATAAATATTTGGTCTGCTTGAAACGTAAAATGCATAAAAAAATAAACAAAAAATAAACTACGTACACACATGTTAAAATCTAAATTACTCAAAACAAGTAACATGACATAACAACTTCATGCACTGACGTCTTTATTTTAAGCGTCATCTTTATTCATTACATTTAACTTTGTTCTTATAATATTAGTTATAATAATTATTTTTAATAATGTTATATTTTTATATATTTTAGGTGTTTAATGTAATGAAGGGTCATGGATTATTAAAATGCAATGATCAGACTTTTACAGTGAAATCAGGAGATAGTTTCAGTATAATGTTGGGTAAGTACAATTTTGTTCAAAATGATTGGAACTTTCAAAAGTAGTGTTTAGACATTTTATATAGCATTTCGACTTAAGTTCGCACCATATGGCAAACTTTGTTATTATTTATTTTGCAAAAAAGTTATTCTTGTTTTTTGAGACATCTGAAAACTTATTTTTCCTTAAGAAATGTAAACAGGTTACAACTGATAATATTAATATACAGGGTGTAATTTAATTAATGGCCAAAAATACAGGGGATGATTCCTTAGCTCATTTTAGAAAGAAAATTTTTATATAAACATATGTCCTAAACATTTTAACTTTTAGGCTACGTGGTGGGAAAGTTTTATGGAAAATATCATTTTTTAACATAACTTTAAAACTCTAAGATATTTTTATAAAATTTATCAAGCTCCTACTAAGCACCAATAGGCTTCTTTTGATGTAGATTTTTTTAAAATTATTTCTACCAGTGGCGTCCGTACGGGATGTATACTGGAAATTTAAAAAAATATGGTACGCCATTGCTTTTTTAACAAACAAAAACTAATTTAAAAATTCCCATATATTTTACAACAAATTTGACCTCTTGAACTTTCTTTGTCGGATGCATTGTTTTTGCGTAAAAAAAAAATAAAAACTGTTTTTGATGGATTTTTGGTATAGCGAAATTATTCTAAACTAGTTGGCTGGTACCCCATTTTTGGTTTTTAAAGTGAAAACGATGCATCGGACAAATAAAGCCAGAAAGTCAAATTTGTTGCAAAATAAATGAGGATTTAAAAATGATTTCAATTTATTTTTGAAAATTTCCAGTATACATCCTATACGGACGCCACTGGTAAAAATATTTAAAAATCTTCTATGTTACAAAAATCCTATTGGTGCTTAGTTGGTTCTTGCAAAATTTCAGGAAAATATCTCCAACAATTTTTTAAGTTACGATAAAAAGCTATTTTTTTCTTAAAACTTTAAAACCCTGTAGCTCAAAAGTTAAGAGGTTTAGGACATGTTCATATAAAACTATTTTTAGCCATCAAATAAATTACACCCTGTATAGTTATTTATTAATTGAATAGCTTATTAAGCCTAGTCCAGACCTCCATACATTTGCCCGCACACATGAAAACAGCTGTTTATAAACATTTGTTTAAATGTTTTTAAACAGCTTTCATACAGTTTTTACACAAAAGTTTTTATGTTTGCGGGCAAATGTATGGAGGTTTGGACTAGGCTTTATAATAACATGATAAACACGAAATATGGAGTTATTAAATTTAAGAGTTAAAAAAAAGCAGATTTCTGTGGCTGTGTGACTTAAAATGTTATTATTAATTTAGGCTTAATAAGGGCAAGTCAGTCAACCATGTTATTATTTTTTTTGTTTTGTTTCAGGACAAAAATACTCAATTCAAAACATGGATTCTGAATCAGATTTGGTTTTGTCTTACACTAAAATGGCATGAGAAGTGTATATGTTTGTTGTATAGCATTTTTATTTTTTAATAAAATTATATTGTTGTTACTGGTATAACTGTTCTAAGTATATCGTTTTCTAAAATAACTTATGAGTGTATATTGTATATCTTTGGTGAAATAAATGTATCAAATAATTTATTATTTTTTACATTTTCAAAAGGTCTCTTTTGAAAATTTCTATGTTTTTCTTTTTTAAATAAATTGTTGTAAATTTAAAATTGTTACTTTTACTGTCCATGTCTAAACTGACATCGTTTCAGTTGTAGTAGATAACAAAACTATGCTTTTTATGCCTTTATGATCATTGCTGCATGGAAAAAATAGTCTTGGTTAATGGCGAATACAGAACGATGTTCATAAAGCCACGTACAGACTTGGATATCGGTCGGCCGACTTGTTGCAAACGCCATGGCAACATCGGTTGGCGTTTTCATCCAAGAAATCGGCAAGTCGCCTGTTTTCCATTTAATATGGAAAACTTCGGCAGGTTTGTGCGAGCTTTAAAACTAGTGTGGCCGCGAACCACTTGTATCTGCAAATATTGGCCAACTTTATTGCTGAAAATTTTTTGAACAAGATACAGTCGGCCGACAATGTTGTCCCGATTGTATCCAGGTCTGTACATGGCTTAACATTACATAACGTTAACAAAAGATCGTTAATCGTTGATTTATGGTGAGACCAGCTACAGAACAGCACGTTAGAAATATGAATACCATACCAAAAAGGCCATTGAAACTGCCCAAACGATAACATATCCCGCCTTTTATAAAAAAACTAATAAATTTCTTTAAAAATTCACGTGTTTAATATTGGGTTTAAAGAAAGGTCTCCATAAACAAAAATGTGCAGTAAGATATGTCTAAGGTATACCGGGTGGTGACTATTTTAAAGACGTTGATAAGATAAGCTCACACGCTAAATGTCGTTATATTCTAATAAGCCAATTAAAAGTTATTTAAGAAAAACTAATTGTAAAATCGTTGCATACCTGTTAGAATGGTGCCAAGTTAGGAAAGGAACATTAAATGGCGGACAGTTAAGTTGCGCAGTGGCAAGCGTTGTCCGTTGTCTAGGCAACGACGATACTGAGGCGCTCGTAAAATTTATTTTCCGATACGTCGGAACTGCCGACCCTTTTTAATCTATGTCAGAACTGCGTACCGAACCTTTCGTCTTTTCTATTCGGAGGCGATCAGGTTAGTTCTGGTTAGTTAAATTAAAAAAATATAAACACTTACACAATAAAACAGTACTTATTCGATATTTGTACCTATTCGGAGGCGATCAGAGGTTAGATTTCTTTAGTTCAATTAACAAATTTACTCACCCTCCGAGGCAATAAAGTAATTAAGTAGTTCAGGGAACCACGATTATACCTGATAAAATTTGGTACGCAATTTTGTCAAAATATAATCCTTTTTAAGTACCCATTTAACTACCTGAAAAATTTGGTCTACAGTTTTCCGACGTCACCTTTTTTCAGCAGTATTGCGGTACTGGGTCTGGTTAGTTCTGGTTAGCCTAATATATTATAAGTTGTGAATTTTATTTTGCAAATTACGAGTTTATCTGTGCTTTATTGTATTTTTTACTCCACTTCCTATTATGGCTCCTAAAAAAATGGTATGAAGGGTAAGTTAAGTTATATTTGCAATTTAAAAAAATGTAAATATTACCTTTGTTTTACTTTTAAAATAATCTTTGTTTACAACCATGTCCGTAATGTTAAGGTTACAGACATTTCAAACGTTTAGGGCCGGCCGCAAAAATAGGATATTTGATCCGACTAGTCGGTCCAACTTAAAAATGTCTACGTTGTCACTGGTTGTATAAAAATTTGTAATTGTTTAGAGACCGGACGCATCGCCGACTTTAATGAAATTTGGTAATACGGGTTTTTTTGGGGGCTGATTACGAATCTTAAAGCATTCTTAGTTGGACACGTATAGTTTTTGAGATATCCATCATCAAACTTAAAAAGCAAGTTTACGTTATTTTTACTATACCCCTCTTCTTTTGAAAACAATTCTTGATTTAAGGCTAAATTATTACTCAGCATTGGATTTCCACCTTTTAAAAACATATATTTGTTTACTTATTTTACTCATTTTTTCATAAAATTGTTAAGCTACACTTCCAATCATTTCAATCACAGTATAGCCATGGCGCCGCCAAGTTTTTAAGCGATGGAAATCAAATATTAAGTGCAAATTTAGCGGAAAACTCAAGAATTGCGTGTAAAAAGGAGGGGGACTTAAGTAAATTTAGGTTACTTTTTATTACAGATTGATAATAAATATCTCGAGAACGAAACGTGTTCGACTACAGGCCCGTACGGAGAAATAGATTTGGGGGGCGGGGCAAAAAGTTAAAAAAAGTAAGCCGAAAAAAATAGTTAAAGAGCAAAAAAAAGAAAAAAAAGGTCCTCATCGCCTTTCAAAGGTTATGAAACATGTACTAAATTTCACGCACAACAATTCATGGTATCACTATACCAGTAGCAATGCTGAGAAACAAAAAAAGGTCCTCACCTTCTAAATTATCACAACACTGAAAACACTTTCGTTTCTAACCTCTTTTACTTTTACCATATATTACTCTTCTGGAGACGGGGGAAAATTTCAAAAAAAAGGCTATAATACCCTATTTACACCCCAATTCCCACCCCTCCCTCCGTACGGTTTTGTCCAACTAAAAATTCTTAGATTTCTTTAGATTCGTGATCAGCGCCCCAAAAATCCAGGTATACCAAATTTTAATAAAATCGGCGATGCTTCCAGTTTGTAAACAATTTTATTACCAAAAATGTTTGCATACCTTAACTTACACTTGTTCCAAACACACATATTTCGATAAAATTTTTAAATATTTAAACAAACCGGAGTAATTATCATAAAATTAATAAAGCATCTAACCCGCCACTGGCGGTAGTTATATCATGTGGAGTTGAGTGGTGTGAATAGGTCTTTGACAAATTCTCGCGCATCGGATTGAATCGGCTATACCAATCCAACTTTGGGCAACCCTAAAGAATCCACCAGTAATACAGGGGCGGTCATATTAACTTTCCGAGGGGGGCCATATCATCAGTAAATGTCCATATTTGCAGTTAGGTGTGTTTAGGTACAAAAAAATTAATCCGTTACAAAGGATGTGGCATAAAAGGGGGGCCATGCGCCCCCCTTATGACCGCCCCTGCAGTAATGAATGAAGTTATTTATTATTACATATTTAAAATCAGAAAACCCTCAGAGGGGAGAACATATGTATATGTTATTTATAAAGGGTGTCCAAAATATCTCCCGACAAATTTTAAGGGGGATTTTTATCAAAATATAAGAAAATATGTCATATGAACATATTATGTCCTAAAAGTCCTACCTTCTAAAAAACAGGGTGTTAAAATAAAAGAAAAATAATATATTTTCCTACTGTCGTGCGAAAAAGTTTACTTTTCTGCACGGATTTTAGTTCAGAAAGTGTAACACTAGTGCGGAAAAGTACTTTTCAGCAAAAGTTTTGAAGCAAACATTAGCGAATCGCAAAGCGGGATTTTAATGCATTTCATGTTTAAAAGATATTTTTGCTTTGGCCAAACCATAAATATAAAAATAATAAAATAATGAATTAAAATTTTGTTTTTATGTTTTTCTTACGCTTGGAGGAGAAATAGCGTTCCTAACACGTGTCGAAAGTGTCTTTTCCGCGCTTGACTGCCGTCGCGTGCGGAAAAGTGGCACAGAAAATATACTATTTTTATCATGAATTTTAAACCAGTTCAGATATTTTAAGAAATTATAGAAAAGTCACTTTAGCAATCAAAGACTTATTTTAGCGTAGAGAAAAATAATAATTTTTACAAGTGTCGTCCGTGAGGTATATAAGGTAAATATTTTTTTAGAAAAAATTGTACGCCACTGCCTCTTCCTAAAATAAAAATACTTTATTTAATTTCTGCTTAGTTTAAAAAAAATATTCTCATATCATTTTTTTCGTTTGATATATGGTTTTTGCGCAAATAAATGTTACAAAACATTTCTTGGCATGGTCATTTAATGCCGCTAATATCTAACTTTACTGTAAATACTATTAGCTTTAATATTTTATTTATATAAAAATTGATTTTCTACGCTAAAAATTAGTCAATACATCAATGTTTCTCCTTTTAATTCATATAATGATTTGTAAAACATACTAAGTACTCGCAATTTTTGTTTGACAATCAAAATTCACCAGAAAGCCATATTTGAAAATATTTTAAAAACTCAAAATTTAAGCCATTCGCAAATTCCTTTGCAAATTTTTGCCTCGAAGAAGCACCGTGGGATATTCAATAGCTCATAACATTTCTTGCGCTAAATTTTTTAAATCTCAAACTTCGTCAAGGGGCTAAATTTAGATATACTTAACAGTAAGAAATTAAATTCAAAGCCGTTCGCGAATTTATTGTAAATTCTCGTTACCACGAAGCTAAAACTGGCGACTAAAGTTAGGAGGTGGCATATTGAAATATTAAATAGTTCACAACTATAATACGCAAAATTTTTTGACTATCAAAATTCATCAGAAGGCTTGATTTAGAAAGATTTGATGGTAAGAAAATAAAATTGAAGCCTTTCGCGAATTTATTTAAAATCTCAGTTACCACGAAGTTGACACTGGCGACTAACATTATAAGGTGGCACGTTGGAATATTTAATATTACATAACTTAAATGCGCAAATTTTTTAATTATCGAAATTCATAAGAAGGCTTGATTTAAAAATATTTAATGGTAAGAAAATAAAATCGAAGCCACTTCCGAATTTATTGCAAATTTAAATTACTACGAAGCTAAAACTATCGACTAAAATTAGGAGGTGGCCCAGTGGAATATTTATTACTTCATAACTTTAATGCGCAAAATTTTTTCACTATCAAAATTCATTAGAGGGCTTGATTTAAAAATATTTCAGGTACCACGAAGTTGACACTGGCGACTAAAATTAGGAGGTGGCACATTGGAATATTTAATACTACATAACTTTAATGCGCAAAATTTTTTTACTATTAAAATGCATCAAAGGGCTTTATTTTAAAAGATTTAATGGTAAGAAAATAAAATCGAAGTCGTTTGCGAATTCATTTAAAATTTCAGTTACCACGAAGTTGACACTGGCGACTAAAATTAGGAGGTGGCACATTGGAATATTTAATACTTTATAACTTCAATGCGCAAATTTTATTGACTATCAAAATTTTTCAGAGGGCTTCATTTAGAAAGATTTAAGGGTTAAAAAAATCAAAGCCATTCGCGAATTTATTGCAAATTTAAATTACTACAAAGTTAAAACTGTCCACTAAAATTAGAAGGTGGCCCAGTGGAATATTTAATACTTCATTACTTTAATGCGCAAATGTTTTTGACTACATACTTTAAAAAACAATAGTTTAAAAAATCAAAAAAATATTCAAAAATATAGATCCCTTGATCGTGGGTGTGACAACTTTGACAGAACTGCAAAACTGAAAGTTTGAGTATTAATGTTATCCTAAATATTCATAATATGTATGCTTAAAACTTTCTAAAATTCCATTCTAATATTTGTGCGTTAAATCAATTATTACATAAATATGTTTATGAAATTTGGTATACATTGAAGAGCATTTTTTGACCACCCGTACTGGACTCTGACTAGATATTTTTAATAAAAAATTTAAAATATTAGTTACTTCTGGTAATTGTTATACAGGGTGTCTCCAAAAGCTCTGAAAAAAATGATACCACAAATTTCTAAGGCTAAAATGTAACAATTTAACCCAACTTACCTCAGTCCAAAAGAGGATGGTTTTGGAGATACAGGGTGTCAAAAATGTATTCTGGAGTTAGTTTTCTATAAATAATATTGTTAATAATATGTGTATTGTCAAAATATTTGGTAGGGAGGGATATTATAAAAGATTTTGTGTCATAAGTCAGTAGTCATTTAGTTATTGCGCCTTTTTATTCTTGTTAAATAGATAATATTTTGTGTATTAGCTTTTACTATATGAGCAGTAAATAAAATTATAAAAGTAACTTTAGGATTTTTATATCTATTAAAAGTAAAATGCATAAATAAGGCCAATATTTTTTCCGTTTTTTATCAATCTGCATTTTAAAAGTAAAGAGTGTGTGAGTGGTTGGGTAAACTTGTGTCTTTTTTTATGTAACTTGCCTTGGTAAAAAGTTTGGCATATATTTTATTTATTTATTAAAAGATATTGGATTATACTGGATAGGCTAGAAGCTAAATAATATTAAATTTCATTTATTGCACGGCGTAATTTATTTACAACCACATTTTAATAGCAGAGCAGAGAGCACAATTCCCAATTTTCTTTTCGTCGCTTTTCCAGCCGCAAGACCTTTTGAAGGACATGCGCGGGGAAAATCACTCGACCGGTTTTCCATGGGTCGTGAAATTTTAGTTTTCATTTCGCGAGCATGAAAGCCTCGGCAAATGACGTCAGTGACGCGCGAGTGCCTCTTGAACTAATAAACACCCAATTATTATTTTTATCTGTTGCCGCATTTATGAAATAAACATTGTTTTGATTTAGATGTTTATTCGTGTATGAATATTTCATTAGGCGTAATTATGCCAGCAGTTATGGTAAGTTAAGGCTATTACCAGTTATTTGATGTTTGTACCTCTTTATTAAAAAAAAATGAGTTTTAGATATTTTAGCTATCGTAGCAGAAAAATAAAACATATATATGTAAGTAACTTATGTGTTTATAAAGTAAAATGCATGAGCAAAGGCAATAAACATTATGTTATGCTTTAAAAATCGCAATAAAACTTTGCATGAATCAACCTTTGTTAAAGTTTATTAATTCTTATGGAAATAAAAACCTACAAGACAATCTGAGCTGGTATCCATGGTTTACATACATCGGTACAGTGTGTGTGTTCCAAAGAAAATTTTTAATGGAAGTTTTTGGAAAACTGGTCGCCTGGTTTAAAACCAAGAAATACAAAAATTTACCTAATTCATCAATACACAGGCCATTCTATACTTAAAATTATAAAAATTACCATAAGAAAAGTACTTAAATACTTACAAGATTCTGGGACAATCTGATCTCGTATACCTACATACATAGGTACAGTGAGTTCTAGGATAATTTTTAATTCGGTATTTTGGGAAAACTGGTCGCTTTGTCCAGAACTAAGACATAAAAAAATTACATTACTCACACAGGGCATTTTATAACTAAAAATATTAAAAATGGCCAAGAGTAAAAGTACCGACTTAAATACTTACACCATTCTGGGCAATCTGAGCTAGTATACGTACATATGTACATACCTAGGTACAGTGAGTATCAGGATGATTTTTAAATCGGAATTTTGGAAAAAGTGGTCGCATGGCCCAAAACTACGATATACACAAATTTTACTTTCTTCAATAAACAGGGTGAGTTTATTATATTAAGACTAAAAATATAAAAAAGTACTCAAAGTAAAACTTTTATATTTTAAATAAAATAAAATTTTATAGGTAAATGTAAAGAACTAATTCTACTCATATCAAAATGTTGTACCTATTTTTAAAAATAAAAGTAATTTACTCTTGGCCTTTTTTCATATTTTTAAGTATAACTCGCCATGTAAATACAAATTAGAGTTAAATTTGGTATTTCTTTTGGTGTTTTAAGACCGCTCTTAAAAAATGTTTTAAAGAACGCTAAGACTTGCTCCTTTAAATCCTTTTTATATCGTCTCTGATATTACGAAGGGGCCTATCTCTATTTTAAGAAGACGCAGCGCGTTGCTGCGCGGCGGCTTAAAGAAAACATCATTTTGGCTGTACCGCTGACACTTGCATTATATTTCAATTCATTAATCATTTGTAATGTAGTACTAGAATATTCAAGTTTTTCATAACATAAATTAGATCTGCCCTTGTCTAACAAAGGGTATGACTCATTTTGTCCAAGTATGCAGATAGGCCCCTTCGTAATAACAGCGACGATATGTATAAGTTTTTTCTTACAAGAGGGTCTTTAAAACAGCAAAATGGCATCTTATATTAATTAATTACTATGTAATTACTATATTCGTAGTTACATGACCATGAGAAATGTTATTTTTACACGAAAACCGTTATCTTTGCTCATAATTAAGGAAAATTATTAAAATATAAACCTAGGTTTAATAAAGTAATAATTTAGTAATAAATTTGAAACTTTTTAATGTTTTCAACAACTTTCAATAAAATTTTGTATAAATATATCTTTTGACACCCGTAAAAATAAAAAAGACTTGGTATCCAAGAATAAAACTAAATTTTAATAAGCGAGAAACTTGGATTATCTGGGTATGAAGTGAATTTTACATCAGTTTTTATTAAATCCGTATTTACAAAAACAACATATATATTTGTTCGTGTCAAAAGGATTTCCTATAACACTTTGAACTCGCTTTGTTAATTTCGTCAATTGGGATTTATATAAAATCCAAGCTTTTGGGCCAAAATTGTAGTCGATCAATCTGTGCCAAATGAATCTCCTGTAGGCAAATAAAAATATAGAGCAGGTAGTTAAATTACTCGAGTATATTTAGATTACCCCTTAAAATCGTTTTTAATTTTGGCCGATTCCTCGGCCTATACCGGGTGTCAAAGAATTTATTTGCCCTGGCCTAACTCCTAGGCTATTAGACATTTATGAAAATAAGACTTGGATTGAGTAAATGATAAAATAGAAAAAAGTTTTTGCATTTTTTTTACTTTTCAGTCACTTCTGGGTTTAACCGGAAATGGCTCCAATTAGTGAATGTCTCTGTATAGTTTATGATTTTTAGATTTCTAAGACAATTTCTAATCAGAATGTGGCATTTAATAGGCCTACTTGCTTTTTTAGAGCCACTTTTAATATTACATCTAGGTGGCTATGGTTAGATGCAAATTATTTTAAGAAATGGATACAACTCTAGTTACACCTGATTTAATTTCTCAACTTAAAATTTATTCCTTTCAAAAATGGAATTTGGAATGGCAAATCTATAAATCTATGGTAGTCAAACAAACACAAATTATTATAACATTTATCCCACTGTCCCTACATCACAATGGTTTTATAGGGTCAATTACCCTAGAACAATAATCTGTTTAAATTTGAATCATAGAAAATTCTCTGCATATCTATATAAAATTGGTGTTAAAACAGAGCCATTTTGTATTTGTGAAGAGGTAGGCGATATAAATCATTTAACTTTTAAATGCACTTTATATAAACACAAAGGAGACCATTTTATTTATATACTACTACAAAATAATATGTCTTTTTTGTTTTGGATGCTATAAGTATATCTTATCAACAAGTAATCCAACTATTTTTAACAAACTACTTATTTTTATTTATTAACTAGCTTTTGCCCGCGGCTTCTGCGCGTTAAATGCGTAGTAAAACAATTCCCCATCCCGCAAAAAATGTGTTTATTTACGACTTCACATTAAAAATCTTAAAATTATCAGTGGTTCTATAATATAGTAGGCATGTTATTGGGCCATATGAATAAAAAAGAAGCTTACCTTTAAGTATAAGATATAGAAGGTTTTACTTCAAACGTATCAATAAAATCTAGCAGTGACGCTACTATTTAGTAGCATCAAATTTCTATAAGTAAATACTCTCACTTGTAAGCAAATGCTCGACTTTATGTACACGTTTAAAGAAAATCCTTTCCTACCTTATACTTATAAGCAAAATCATTTGCTTTTTTTATTCCTATGGCCCATTATACATATAAACCTTCCTCTTGAATCACTCTATCTACTAAAAAAAAACTTCATCCAAATCCTTAAATAGTTGTAAAGATCTAAGCATACATACATACATACATACATACATACAGCATAGGGCAGACGCGGGAAGCGACTTTGTTTTTATACTATGTAATGATAATAAATTGACTATACAAACATAACGTAAACCATCAAAAACCCATACAAAAACCTTTTTAACCTTAAATACTAATACCGTATACAAAAATATATCTATCTACCCACTTGAACTTTTTATTTTAATTGTTACAACCTGTCACTATCAAACAAATACTATCTACACATTGTAAAAGAAAACCAATATTAACAAAAGTTACGTAAAAAAGTGCTTATCTACAAAATGCGGATACTAACCTACTACCACAATAAACATATAAACCCTACTTTCATTCATCTTTGGGCAAACCACGAAGGCTTAAAGCCTAAATACTAACGTACCGTGGGTGTCTTAAGCAGGTAAGGAGTTTGTTGACACGGGACTTAAATACTTGAAGATTTGGGGGAAGGAAGGACCTCCGCGGGCAGCAGGTTCCACAATCTAGAAACTCTAGGGATAAAGAACGAACAAAGTGGGAAGTTCGGGGCCTGTCCAGTTCGGACCGTATAGGGATGCATACGCGCGGAACCACGAGTTTCTCTGTTGGGAACCGTGAGTGGAGGAACTATACTGGACAATTCTTCCAGAGCAGAAGCCATGGAAGTACCTATAAAAAAGCGATAAATCCCCACAGCCCGACGATGTGCAAGAGAGGAGAAAGCCTTTCTGTAAGTGAAGGATCATTAATGAGACGAACAGCTCTTCTTTGAATAGAATCAAGAATGCTTGGGGTTGTGGGGGACGCCATGCCCCAGATATGAGAACAATATTCCAAAGGGAGGTCGGATTTGGGACACATATAAAGTGTATAAATTAGAAGGGGAAAAATACTTTTTGGCTCGAAAGAGGAAATCCAAGCTTTTTTGAAGCTGCCGTGGCTATAGATACAATGTGTTTATGCCAGTTAAGGTTACTTTCAAATGTGACGCCCACAAGATTTAAGGTGTCTTTGCTCTGTAAAACTTGGCCGCTCATAAAGTAGAGAGAATGAGTATTTGATGACTCTTTTCGCGACAAGGAACATGATTGTGTTTTGGATGCATTAAAATGGACGAGATTTTAGCGCCCCAATCAATATTAAATTAGATCCTGCGAAAGAAGATATCTGCATCGCTCTGCGTTTGTTTTCCAGAGTCCAGGTTTGAGTAATGGGTTTAGGAACCTGAAAACTGGAGTGAACGGTACTTATCGTCAGCTTGAAAGCTTATGAGATAGAATTGGTTGTGGACGAGAGAAGGTCGTTGATGTGAAGAAACAATGTTGGTGCCAGAACTGAGCCCTGAGGGACTCCAGCATTTACTTGGTGAAAGATTTACAGTAAAAACCTGGCCATAAGTCGAATTCTCAAAAACTGATAAAACTGCAAAATTCCGTCTCGATCTAACTATTAGGTAACCGGCTAATGACATTTTGCCCCTCTTAATTTTTTGGTCTGTTATTGACGCCACACAGGTATTTAGAACTCAATTGTCGTCTAGTGCGCTCCATTGTTTTCTCGATACTTTAATTTGTGACCAAATCCTCAAGTGCTATTTTAGTAGTTTGTTGACTAGTTGGTGTAAAAATATGGCGGATATGGAAGAAGAAGGTATGTATTGTTAAAAATAATTATATTTCACTGTTAGTTTTTAACTTTTTACTGGTAATATTTTACATTGTAGGTGACATCAAAAAAGTACGTAATATTTTTTTATTTTTTTAAACAATAGTGTTTTTGTTTATGTTCCGAGTATTTCCGAGTGGTAGTATTTAGCTGAGAATATTGTTTTAATATCCCTTATTTACATACCAAACAAAAAAACCGCTTTATTCCGCCATTTTATTTACCAGTCATTTGAAAATGTTCGTAAAGATTATGTCATTACTACATATAGTATATAAAAATAAATTTAAAATTCGATATTGACGTTACTATTGCAACAAAAAAAAAAGTTTTTATAGAAATTGTGCACAGGTATCTATGATTTATAAAAAAATATATAATTGTCATATAGGGTGGGTCAAAAAGATCTTATATTAAATATTAACGGATTTTGATGCGGTTTTTTTTTTAATAGATAGAGTGATTCAAGAGGAAGGTCTATATGTATAATAATATCAAAAAAAACATATACAGAGTGTTTAAAAAATAGTTTATCACTACATATTATATAAAAATAAATTTAAAATTCGATATTGACTTTACTATCGTAATTGAAAAAAAGTATTTATAGTAATTGTGCACAGGTATCTATGGTTTATAAAAGAATATACAGGGTGGGTCACAAATATGTTATATTAAAAATCAACGGATTTTAATGCGTTTTTTTAAATTAAATAGAGTGATTCAAGAAAAAGGTTTATATGTATAAAATAATATTAATATCCAAAATCTTCACGGTATAGGAAAAGCGGAATTGTTTTACTTCGAATTTAACGCGTGCGAAGCCGCGGGCAAAAGCTAGTTTTGCATAATTATCATTACGTTTTGTCTTGTTTTAGGTTCTGATGGGATCTTCAAAATTTTAACAAAACATCAGTTGTATGATATGATGCGCAATTGCCCGCATAAGAAAATTGATGAAAAGTTACTGTTTTTAGAAAAAAGTAATAGAAATCACTAATTGCCCCAAGGAAGAACTTGAAGCGTTAAAACACACTCTAAGCCATTTTAAGTTTGAATTTAAACAAAAATGGGTGGCTTCAAACTATAAACATGATCGTTTTCTTTAAAAAATGAGCAGTGGCTTAATAATACACTAAAATTTACCCTCTACAGCCTAGAAAAAGCGGGTCGACCTTCAAAAGAATTCTCAGAATCAAGTGATAGATCCAAGCGTAGGAAAACACAAGAATTAAGAGCAAAGGTACCTGCGGAACAGTTAACTTACGCTGCTCAAATGAGTCAACGAGCTGAAGGAAATAAAGATGTTTCCAAAATAATAAAAGACATTACTTTGACTCCAACTAGAGCTTCTAAGTTTCGGAAAGTTTTATCTTTAAGTTCTGAAAATAAAATAACAAAGCACACACCATCTGAAGCCTTGTCTATTTTTGTTGAAGGAGATTTTAGTAAGAGACAATGGGAAATTATACACAGTGCAAATAAGAATATATATCCCTGTTACGCTTTAGTAAGAAGGGCAAAACAGGATTGTTATCCAGATCAAGAAAGTATGAGAGTAACAGAAACCTGTGCGGAAGTGAAATTACAAGGTCTTCTAAACCATACATCTTCAAGATTGTGTGAGTATTTGGAGCCAGTTTTAAAAACTTTAACACAAGAAAAGATAGCAAATTTACAACTGATTGTTAAATGGGGTTGTGATGGCTCTCAACAATCACAATATAAACAAAAATTTGAAAATAACACTGATAGCGATGCAAACATTTTTCAAAGTTCTTTGGTACCACTACGTCTCCAATCAATCAATAACGAGCCAAAAATAGTTATATGGCAGAATCCAGTGCCTTCATCACCAAGGTTTTGCAGACCAATACGAATACGTTTCATTCACGAGACAACCAATATAACGAATGAAGAAATTCAGTACGTGGAAAATCAAGCAAGGAATTTGAATCCAACTGAAATTATTACTTCCAGTGGAATAATAAATATAAAATACAAACTACTGCCTACAATGGTAGATGGAAAAGTTTGTAATGCAGCTACAAACACTTCTTCTACCATGAGGTGCTATATCTGCGGACTGACTTCGAAAAATTTTAACAATCTGAGAAAAGGCATTGAAGTGAACCCCGACAGCTTAAAATTCGGTTTGTCTATACTCCATGCTAGGATAAGATTCTTCGAGTCCCTGCTTCACCTGTCCTATAAGTTGCCTATTAAGAAATGGCAAATAAGATCAGCTGAAGATAAAATAATAGTGAAAGAAAGAAAAGAAAAAATACAAACAGCCTTTCGGGAAGAAATGGGTTTATTAGTGGACATACCTAAAGCTGGATTTGGAAACACAAACGATGGCAACACGTCCAGAAGATTTTTTGCCGACCCGGAAGCTAGTTCTCGAATCACTGAGATTGACCTGGCACTTATTAAAAGGTTAAAAGTAATTCTAGAGGCTATTTCAAGTGGCCTTAAGATTGACGCGGTTAAATTTGAAGAGTATGCCTTTAACACAGCTACCCTGTATGTGCAGCTGTATGGGTGGCATCCAATGTCTCCCACTTTGCATAAAATACTGATGCATGGTGCAACTGTAATAACACATTCATTACTGCCAATCGGGCAGCTCTCCGAAGAGGCTGCCGAAGCTCGGAACAAGCACTTCAGGCTCTACAGGCAAAACTTTGCAAGGAAGTTTGACAGGGTTAAATGCAATAGAGATATTTTGAATAGACTTTTATTAACTTCTGATCCACTTCTAAGCAGCAGTCGAAAGCAACCGCGCAAAAAAGTATGCCTTTTTGCTCAGAAACTCTAACGCTCTTAGTTCCTGAAGCAGAGACTGAAGAAATGGACGACTCGGAAAATGATGAGTCTGAAAATTCATTTTAGTATCTTTTTTTTATTTTTTGTAAATAAACATATTGATACATATTGTCTCTCGTTTATTTAAACATTTCCACATTATTATACGATCAAAATAATTTTGGCCAGGTTTTTACTGTAAATGTCCCTCAAGTTCTGGAGCACATTTTTTAAAACGATTGCTGGTATGCCATCCAGCCCAGACGATTTCTTGGTGTTAAGGGAAGAAAGGATGCGCTTAATGTGTTTTGCTTTAAAAATAATATCAGGCATTTTATGAGGAACTGGGGTAACCGCTGGAATTGGATGATTTACGGGAGGGTCAAGGGTTGAATTGGCAGCAAATTGTTTGGCAAATAGTTCTGCCTTTCCTTTAGCGGTAGAAATAATTTCATCTTCCAAAGTTAGTGGTGGGAAAGAACTGGTACAAAAATTCCTACTTATGTTTTTCATAAAGGACCAGAAAGATTTGCTGCCATTTGAGCAAGAAAGAACTTTGTTTTTAATACGATTGTCGAAGGAGTCTTTGGCTTCAGAAATTGTTTGATTGTAGTAGTTTCTTGCTTCAATGCTGGCCTGTCGGTTTTCTGGACTAGGATCCTGTAGAAACTTCTTGTGAGCCTGAACTTTTAAAATTCTAGCTTTATCACAAGATTTGGAAAACCAGGGTTTGTTATTGGATTGTTTGGGGTTCTTGATGGTGTGTGGAATATAGGTTTCAATGCCCAATTGAATTGATTCAGTTAGTTCATTGCAAATTTGAGAAGGATCACGAGAAGAAAAGCAGATGGAATTCCAGGGGTAAGTGGCGAAGAAGTCCCTTAGGCCATCCCAGTCGGCTGAGTTGTAGTGCCATACGGTGCGTGGTGGCATGTATTCATTTACCTCGGGATGTGCAGGGTAAGATATAGTAACTAAGCCATGATCTGAGCGACCTAGGGGTGCTGTGACAGATGTTTCATAGAGTTCGGGGTTGGTAGTAAGAAAGAGATCTAGGGGATTTGAACTATGATTTGGGGCTCTAGGAAAGTAGGTGGGTTTCATAATAAGGTTGGTAAGAGAGTTACTGACTGCGAAGATTTCGGCTGCTCTGCCTTGGGGGTCAGTTTTTGAAGAGCCCAGCCAATCCTTATTATGGACATTGAAGTCGCCAAGCACGATTACTTCAGCCGATGGAAACTGAGAAATTATGCTATCGATCTTTGTTGAAAGAAAGTCAAAGAATTCGACATAGGAATTATTAGATGGGGACCGGTACAAACAGCAGATAAATTTAGTTGAAGACCTAAGGGAAAGTTTGAGCCAAAGGATATCAGGCCTACCCGATTCAAGATTGGAAACTCGAGCACAAGCCAGATCGTTGCGGACGTAAGCACATACGCCACCATGTGGGCGGAAAGACGAAATAAGTTCGTAGCCTGGGAAGAGAAGGTGGCTGGTTGAAGATTTAGAACTTATTTGTGTTTCCGTTAGAAACAGTATGTGGGGCTTAGATGACTGAAGGTGATGGTGAACGGAGTTTATATTGGTGTTAAGCCCACATATGTTTGCAAAAGAAATTAAACTTCTCGATGAAGGCCTCCCGGATGCACCCCTCGCCCGGAGATCCGAATGGAGGGTATTTTACCTCCGGAATATTTTACTTCCGGGTGTGCCGCCATCATTTGTACATAGTTTGGGGGTTAAAGGAAAAAAAAGAAAGAAAGAGAAGGAAGAAGGAAAACTGACTCACACACCCAGAACCCGAAACGTCCGTTAAGACTTCACGGGTCCTTTAAAGGGTGAGTGGGGTGGTACCTCCTCAGGCGAGGAAAGCTCCTCTACCACCTACGCGCTAGACTTCCAGCGGCTCTTTTGCTTTTTTCGGTTTTTGCCGCGGTAGTTTGAAGGTACAGACGGTCATGAAAAACTGTCACATTGTTTGGGGGTCGTGTAGTTTATTAGGGAATAAAAAAAACTAACCAGAACTAACCATGACCCAACAGCAGACGTTCTAGCCCTAGACCGTCTGCTGCCGAAAGTAATTCGGAAGTCTAGCGCGTCTACTGTTACTGTACGGAAAAAAAATCTGCATCAATTTTAGGCGAAAAACCAATTTGAAAACGGTATTTACCAATCGGTTATGTTGACGTTTAAACAATGTATTATATGTCAAAGTTGTCACCAATTATTACCGCGGTTATAATTGGTTGAACGCCTAAAATTGCTGCTGGTAAATATTCATGCAATTGTAACCTACACACAGTGGCGTAGCGTGGGTCAAAGGGCGGGGGGGCGAACTATTATTGGAGCGGCCTAACTTTTCATAGTGCAGTATACTAATAAATATTTTTACTGGCACCAAGACAAGTACATTAAAATGAGTTATGTACAAATGAAAATGTGAATTATTTAAAAATCCTTTTATATCAATGTTATCATGTCAGGCTATAAATGAAAATTACATAATTTGATTAATCTTTAAAAAAAAATTATTAAAACATTATATTTTTTATTTTTAAATATAAATAAACAATTTAAATTTAAATATATTTTTCCAAAAACAAAAATAAAATACAACTTAAATAAAACAAAACGCACTTTAAAAACTTACAAATAAAAAAAAACGATTTTTAAAATATATTTTTGTAAAATCAAATATAAAATAAGAATCAACTAAAACAAAACGCACTTTAAAAGTTTTAAATTAAACAAATATTTTTAAAACAAAAATATGACTGGTCTTGACACTTCTTATTTCATCTAAAACTGTGTCAAAGTCATAAAGAGCATAATCTGACTCGATGCTTATTAGGGCTAAATCGTTTAGCCTCTGTTCGCCAATAGCGGTCCTTTAATATGACTTTATTTTGCGTAAACGACTAAATGACCTTTCAGCGCTGGCGCTATTAGTTGCAATAGTATAAAAAAAATATAAAATTTTATTAAATTTGGGTAGATGCTTTCCAAATGGTTTGTTATTAAGCTGTTTTTACAGTTTGAAAGTTTTTTGCATGCAAATTTTTCTTGCTGCAATTTTTCGATCTGCGCTCGCGCATATTGCAGCAAATTTTAAAAGAGAAGAATATGCGCGTAAGCAAATCGAAAAGTTGCAGCAAGAAAAACTTGCATGCAAGAAAACTTTCAAACTGTAAAAACAGCTTTAAAAATGGTAATATTTCTTTTTTTTAGTGTATTTTCATTTTTAACTCATGAAGCTGCAAAACAATTTATATTCATCTACGATTTCTAACGATAAATAATTTTTATAAAAGTTAAGCAGTTCCATAATACAATCAATATTTTTACTTGTTGGGTGTAATGTGCAGTAGTATTTAATACTTTTGTAGCAGAACTTCATATTACCGTACAGATTAATAAACCATAATTGTAAGACGGAATACTTTCCAAATGTGACAAAATGTGCTATGCATTCTGCTAATTAATGCTACAATTTTCCAGTAAAAATCACAAACACAAGACATGCGAGTGCGACCGAGGTCGGATGTCGGATTGTATCAATGATCTGAAAAATAAATATGGATGAATGCAGCGAAAATCACAATAACCCCTACTTGGGCACTGCGCAGTCCCCTTGTGGGCATGCGCAGTAAACATTTACTGACTAGCGAAAAACAAACAACAGGACCGGGTTTGACATTTTGTATATGATTTATTTATAAAGAAAATATACCAAGTAATTTTGTTTCTGGGTATACCTATTTAAATATTTTATTTTAAGTCTGTATTCGTCTTTCATAGTAGTCCCTAAAAAGTAAACCGGTTTTATATAGGGGACTATTTTTTGTTGTATAATTTTTTATTTTTCGCTCGTATCGCCGATTTTATTGAAATTTAGCAAACGAGAGTGCTTAGAATCACTGATCTCAATTTAAATTCCGTTTTTGCTAAAACACCTTATAATTGATTTATGAGGACCCACTTTGACTTAACCTCTAACCTGCACGGAATTTTTTCCGCATTATTATCTTCCCTCTTAACAGTACCTTGACACAAGAAAACTGAATGGTTGGTATTTTATCATAAAAGCAATTAGTTTTAGTGTAACTTGTTTCAGGAATAAATCTCAATTCATAAACTGATATTTCGCTCCCGTTGCCGTAGCAGTTGTTGTTCAGTTAAATTTGGCGTGTAATGCCATTGAAATTGTTTATTTTGGGCCAAACTGACCTCATATTTGTAACTGAAACCACAAAAAAAAAACGCGAAATACAAATATCAAAATTGGTAATGGACCCATAATGGCGTAGTATTATATTTCTATAATTTTTAAAAATATCAAAAACTAACGTATGCCAATTTGTAATATTAAGAAGCAACTTTTTTAAGGAATTACATCAGCTCTAGTCAATTTTTCTACTTTTTGAGATACGCC